>WBNM01009963.1:0-10587 GCA_013399055.1 Ramphastos sulfuratus | reverse complement strand
AGTTTGGCTTTCCCCCTGTGCTGTCAAAGCAGTGCTGCTTCCACAAATCTTTATGTTGTGGAAGCTGTGTCTTGACACACTTTTGACTTCAGAGGGTCTTTCCACTCACCATGGATTTTTGCCACTTGGTTCCACCTTTGGATTGTTGTGGTAGGCCTAGCAGGCCAAAATAGGTCTATACATATCCTGGCTTGCCCAGATATGCTTTTCTGATCACTCAGTAGTTCACTTAGGAATGCATCCAGGAGGGTTTTGAAAGTCTCCAGAGAAGGAGACTCCACAAGCTTTCTGGGCAACCTGTTCCAGTGCTCTGTCACCCTCACTGTAAAGAAGTTTCTCCCTGTGTTGAGGTGAAATCTATATTCCAATGTGTAGCTGTTGCTCCTTGTCTTGTTACTGCTTACCAGCAATAAGAAATTGGCCCCATTCACTTGACACTCTCTGATATTTTCATACATTGATCAGATCTCCTCTCAGTCTTCTTATCTCCAGACTAAACAGCCCCAGATTTCTCAGTCTGTCTTCATAGGGGGATGCTCAAGTTCCCTAGTCATCCTCGTGGGTCACTAAACAGCCCCAGATCTCTCTTGAACTGGGGTGTCCAAAACTGGACACAGTATTCTAAGTGTGGTCTCACCAGAGCATATTTGCTTATATCAGCATATTTGCTTTAATTTCTATCATCTACATTCAATAATACATTTTGTGTGCTTGGGTTTTGGTTTGTTGTTTGATTTTTTTTTTTCCCACAGAGCATAATTAATAATTACAATGTTAGATACAGTTTCAATACAAAATCAGGATAACTCACACAGATCATTCATCTACTCAGAATAAAATATATACTGGTTAACCAAGTAACATATTACAGAGTTATCAAACTACTTAACTATGTTTTTTCTGTTTAAATGTAAAAACATTCATAAATGTGTGCATACACCCATATGAGTACACAAGTACAAGTGTATGAAATTGTGTGCAGATAGATATTTTCTGTAGTTTGCTGGTGTTTTCTCTATCTATGCTATTGTTTTTTTTATAAAAAAAATAGGGATTTTTCTCTGGAAAGAAACAACATACTACCAGTTGCTGGATGGCCTAGGCCATTTGTGAGATTTTTAGGTGTCAGTCGAAAGTCTATACTGGTTTGCTGACATTCGATACTGTATGCTACATGTCCTTTGAGAAAACATAAACACCAGTGGGTGAGAACACAGATTTTCTGTCTGCTTTATTGCTGATTTTTGATAGAATTACTGTATTTAAAGATATCTGTATTGATAACATATGTTTTGCAATCATCAGCAAATAAAAGTTATAATGCCTACAGAAGAAAAGTGAAATGTTAGTGTTATTGTTTCAGCTACCTCAACAAAACTGAAAATAACAGGATTGAAAATACCCAACTGTATTAATTTAGAATTTCAAGTGTGAGACTGATAGAATAAGCTATGAAGACAACTGTTACTTACTCAGATGATTTGCCTGGTGGACATGGGGAAGGATGTGGATGTAGTCTACCTGGACTTCAGCAAGGCCTTTGACACTGTCTGCCATAGCAGACTCGTGGCCAAGCTGACAGCCCTTGGCTCGGACAGGGGCACTCTGTGCTGGATTAAGAACTGGCTGGATGATTGGGCCCAGAGAGCGGTGGTGAATGGTGCCACATCCAGTTGGCAACTGTCACTAGTGGTGTGCCCCAGGGATCAGTGCTGGCCCCAGTCCTGTTTAATATCTTAATTGATGATCTGGATGAGGATATTGAGTCCACTATCCATAAGTTTGCAGACGACACAAAGTTGGGAGCATGTGTTAATCTGGTAGAAGACAGGAAGGCTCTGCAGAGGGACCTGGACAGGCTGGATAGATGGGTGCAGTCCAACGCTTTGAGTTTTAACAAGGCCAAGTGCTGGGTTCTGCACTTTGGCCACACCAACCCCATGAAGTGCTACAGGATGGAGAGCAGCCCGGCAGAGAAGGACCTGGTGGTACAGGTTAACAGTTGACTAAGTATAAGCCAGCAGTGTGGCCAGGTGGCAAAGAAGGCCAATGGCATCCTGGCCTGTATCAGGAATGGCCAGCAGGACCAGGGAGTCCATTCTGCCCTTGTATTCAGCACTGGTTAAGCCACACCTTGAAGTACTGTGTCCAGTTCTGGGCCCCTCAGTTTAAGAAAGATGTTGAGTTGTTTGAATGTGTCCAGAGAAGGGCAAGAAGGCTGATGAGGGGGCTGGAACACAAGCCCTATGAGGAGCAGCTGAGGGAGCTGAGGTTGTTCAGCCTGGAGAAGAGAAGTCTCAAAGGAGACCTCATTGCAGTCTACAACTACCTGAAAGGGGGTTGTAGCCAGGTGAGGGTTTGTCTCTTCTCCCAGGCACCCAGTGACAGAACAAGAGGACAGTCTCAAATCGTACCAGGGCAGGTTTAGGCTGGACATTAGGAAGAAATTCTTCACAGAAAGAGTGATTGCCCATTGGAACGGGCTGCCTGGGGAGGTGGTGGAATCACTGTCCCTGGAGGTGTTTAAAAGGAGACTGGATTAGGCACTTTTGTTTAATAATTATTCAGAAAAATAAAGTTATTTTCAAAATACTTAATCTGTATACAATAAAAAGTTTTATGTATATGTCTCATACGGTGATAATGAACTATTTCCTGTTCCAAGAGAATAATTTATAACTGTATTTAGCTAAATCACTTTAAGTCATCAAGCACTCAATATTTTTTATCATATCCTTAATTCAGGAATGAGCTGAGAAGATTGTAAGATATTAATTGCTAATATTTGAACATGAAAGAAATACTAGCAGAATGTTAGTGCTGTTTTAATGTTTAGAAAGAGTAAGTGAAGTCATCAATAAAAGTAAGCTGGTTAGTATGACAAAAATATTAAGCAAGTAATAGCAAAAGTAATCTAAGATGGTGTTCATATTTGTATTTATACTAAAGATTAGAAAGATAATGAGTCTGACAATGTATTTTTATGGGAAAATGCAATTGCTCTGATTCAAATGCTAAGATGTTTATGAAGAATTTTTCATGCTATTGTATGATAAAAATGTCATATACTCTATGATAAAATACATTAATTCTATCTTATACATGCTAAAAAGATTTAAAGCTAGTTAAGTCCTTGGTATGCTGCAGTTTATCTTCATATGCTTCAACTAGGCACTTTCAACAAAATCAAAGGGTGATTCAGCCAAATAAATACCTGACTTAGTCTGAGAGTTTCTCTCCAGATACTGAGGATTCTAGATGATAAAACCTACATTTTACTTAGTGAGCAAAGTGTTTTTGTGTAGTGAAAACATTGTGGTTGAGGACTTCCTGCCCACACTGTATATGCTTTGGAGGAAAAGATCACTTTTTAAAATGCTTTATTTTCTCCATGTTTAGAAAATTCTGGACAGAAAGCACGTTTAGCTAAAGAAAAGAAGACATGGCAGAGACTAGTGGTTGGAAGGTAAAGACAGATAATTTCACAGAGGATGAAAAACAATTGTTAATTAAGCAAATCATAAATGGAAATTAAGACCATCCAAAACTCAGATTTCAAATCAAGACTAGAAACTCTGTGAGGTAAGAATTGCACTTTGATACTGACGTATGGGTTAAAAAAAATGTGTCTAGGTAGAATGTAATCGTCAAACTATGCTGAATAGCAAGCAATACTTCTTGATCTGTAGCTCCATGAAGAGATGAAGAACAAGACCCCATTTTAGTTCCTATGTAAAATAATAATTTGAAAATACAGAAATTTAAGTGAGATTTATAACAAGATGCCATAGGTTACAAAATGGCAAAAAGAACTAAAGTCAGTAAATCAAGATAAGCTCATTTTGCATATTGAGTGATTATCACAGCTTACTACTTGCATGGCAATACTCAACTGAAATTGTCTTTCTCAGCCAAAAAACTTTATGTGTGCTACAGTAACACTAGTAAAAAACATGCCACTGATATAGATTTTGAAATACTTGTCACTGTTATCCACTGAAAATAGATGAATTAGTATGACAGCGTTCTGATTTGCTCCTCCAAGGGAGGTTGAGAGAGTCAAAATTAATCTTTTCCAAAGAACAGTATCATTTTTTGAAAGTCAGGGGTCTTGACATTCGACTATTCAAAGAAATGAATATAAAAGATAAAGCTTGAAAAATCCACTAATCTTTAATGAGCGTTAATCTCCTTACTACATTGAAATAGAGGTTGTTTTATATTCATGGGGAAATTCTGCATAAGAATTATGTCCTGAGCATGTGTGGTTCAACATTTAAGTACCACAGGAATTAGTTTCAATTAAGAAAATTAATCTGAAAGTGGTTAATTAGCATTCTGACATGGCAGAAATTTGATTATTAATATTCCAAAAGTTCCTGTTGGCTTGTTTTATTAGTGTTGGGTTTGTTTGGGTTTTGGGGGGGATATTTTGTTTTGTTTTTAGGGTTTTGGGGGTTTTTTTGTGAGGAGGAAGGGGTTTTTTGGTTTTGTTTTTTTTTTGTTTTGTTGGTGGTGGTTCATTTGTTTATTTGTTTGGGTTTGGTGGGGTATTCTATTGTTGTTTTGTTTGGTTTGTGCAACCATTGAAGGCATATTATGTTTCCATTCTTGTTAGTATAACAGTTATTTTGATCAGACTTGGGAAACTTTTTTTATGCCAATTTTATGCAAGCATGAAAAGACACATTATACTCTTTCTCCATTTATAAAATTATGCATTTTTTTTCCAAGAAAGACAATAAATCTCTAATCTGTCTTAGTATATCACATTTCTATGCACATCAGAGTAAAAATATTGTCAAAGACTTAATTGAGAATCCACCCTATTCTATCAGTGACACAAAATCTTCATCTGTATGCATTTATAAAAGTGCATGTCCAGTAGTAAAGCAAGGACAAACAAATAGCAGATGTCTAACTGTGCTCCAGGATCAATAAATTATGCAAATAGGCCATACCACAGTTTAAACTCTGTAAAGTTTTTCGTGTAGAACAAGCAACATCAAAGATAATCTCAGAGAGGCATCTTTGTGTGACTTCGTTAAGTTCCCCACAGGATTCTTTGTGAAAACCTGAATATGAAGAATCACAGCATTAAAAACTCAAATCTAAAAATCTAAATAAACATTAATATAAAAATAACTCTGTGTATGTATATATGTGTGTGTCTTTATAAATAATTATATTACATACTAAAAAAAATAAAATATATATAATATGCCATTTCAGTCACAATTATGGTTGATATATTAAATCATTATTATACTTATAGTAGATGCTTATGGCATTCTTAGCTAGTACCTTAAATTCTCCAAGCCTTTAAAAGCTTTACCAGGTCCATAAATCTTTTGTCATTATTGTGCTCCTTAATCTGTAATCGGAAGCCCTAGAGCAGACTGAAAAGGCATGTTTTTGAGTTAATGAGCAGCTTTTGAGGGTATTTGGAGTGCAGGAAGAAGAGGCTAAAGATTAACAGATATTCTAGGGGGTCTTATACAATTGGACTTAGTGTCCTAGTTCTCCCAGCTTGTGTTTATGATGTATGCTAGAAAAGAAAATCAGGTTGCTGTAGCTTAATCACACAGAGGGAAAGCTCTAAGAAATATATAAAGATAGAGGGTCAAGCACCATGGTGATTGTCTTTATTCTCTCAAAATGTTATGATGCTGTTTTTTTAGGAGATTCCAGTCTTAACTGTCTGAAATTAAGATTTTACTTGTTTCCAAGACAAAGATTACATATAAACCAGAGTAAATTGTCTGGGATTCCATATCGTAATAGTTAATAAACTACTGAGGGGGAAAGGAGAAAAAAAAAAAAAAAAAGAAAAAAAAAAAGCAGACAAAAACCTGAAATTCATGTTAATATTTGTGTATTTAAATTCACTTGAGCCTTGTGCTTTCCTAGAAGTTTAAAGCTCTATGTGTGCTCCTAATATAGGGCTACTAATGATAATTAACCAAGCAGCCTTGTAAGTCTATGACTTCCACCAAACATGGCAACTGGCAAATATGACCTCCATGTGTTTCAGCGAAGAACTTGGGAACCACAACGTTTGCATTATTTTATTTTTATTTATTTATTCTGATTAATTTGATTCCTTATAGCTGTTAAAACCAGGTAATTTGATCTCAACATGATGTGACACTTCCATTAAGATCTGAATGTTACCTACTGTACGGAAGAACAGAAAAAAATAGACATGTCTTGCACTGGTTTGCAGTGCACAATGAGAGCGGAGAAATGAAACAGGAAATAAACTTGCTGTAAGGCAATGAATGTGTAATGAACATAAATCAGCAATGTTTTCAAGGTGCTAATAACTGTTTATTAAATATGAATGTTTATGATTTCCATCAGACCAACCTGTTTCATTTATCACACTGTACTCTGGTTACAGTGAAGATACAATGATGAAGACGATTTATTTGATTTCATTATCTAAACTAGTATGGTTTAATGCCTCTACTATTCTACCTTTCCTAATGTATCCTCTCAAGGATGCCATTATACACCTGCTATTTTATTGTACTTTTAAAATTTATCGTTGAGTTTACATAGATATAAGCCACTAGCAACACTCAAATCCTTTCTTAATCTGCTCCACACATATCAGTCTCAATACTTACATTTATATATCTTTGTACATACAAAGTAGACCTGTTGTTTAGAGATAGCCACAGTTACATTTATTATTATATTTCTTTATGAAGCAGAAATCACACAACATATTTGAATTCAAAAGATGAAACATGAAACTTTGCATAGAGTTATAAAATTGCCACACACAAAAATCATATTTGTGAGGATACAAAGACAGAGTCATCCAGTCTAAAGCAATGAGCAAAATGTTGTAAGAGAATGCAAGACAAAATATGGAAGGTTTATTCTTTTTCTTCTTTCAGATTCCTTTACATTGCCTTCTTTTCCCTATAGAACATCATCCTACTGAAATGCTGATACATGATTTACGCCTACTATTTACAATACCTTAGCACGACTCTACTAAATACTTGTCAGGATGTACCTGGACTACTGTGATCAGTTCTGTAGTGCAAGAAGGATGCAGATAGACTAGAGAAGGTTCAAAAGAGGGACCCAACAGTGATTAAAGTGAGGGAGAACCTGACCTTTGATGGAAAACTGAAGGAGTCTTCTTCCTAGAGGAGAGAAGGCTCAGAGGGGACCTCAACACAGCATTCCAGTACTTAAGAGTGGCTACAAAGAGGAGGAGGTTTGATCCTCACAAACAGCTGAAGAAAAGAAAGGGACAAAGAGTGCAAGTTGCACTAGGAGAGGTTTCATCTTGACATAAGAAAGATACTTTTTACAGTGAATACAATCATTTCATGGAAAAACCTCCCTATGGAGAGGACAGTTTACTCATTGTAGGAACTTTTCAAAGACATAATCTTATCTGGACTCCCTTTCCCACAAAAGTTTGAACCAGTTCCTCTCCAGCTTGAGCTATTCTATGATTCTATGAAATGTGTAATCTGTCTCACCATTTTTTGTCTTTCTTTGTAGTGACATCCATGGTATGAATGCTTAAGCTTTTTTCTATTTATTGTGACTTATTTTTTTCCCAAGCAATGTTTCCCAACAGGAATAGAAAAAAATTGAGTGTATTTTCTATTTGAAAAATTAAGTATCATAGGATGACTTAGTCAGAATAATTTTCCTTTCTTTACTTACAAATCATGGACTTTTTGATGGAGGGAAAAAAAAAAAGAAAAAAAAAAGTCTTTTGGTAATGTTTCCACAAATACCTTTGCATTGTAGCATATTTTATAGGCATTATAATACTGTTTTTTTTTCATTATTCTTTTGCCTCTGGGTGCCATTGTAAGCACCAGATATGGAGTCTTTTTTTTTTTTTTCTTTGACTTTTCTTTTTTTTTTTTTTCCTTTATTCTTTGGGTTCAAGCAATCATAAGACTGAGAATCTTGACAGGCATTGACTAGATAAACGGAAACTTTACCATAAGTACTTCAATCAGACAGCAAAGACATCAACTTACCTTTATAATAACTTCCTTCCTTTGAAATAATTAGACTATAGCTGCAGAAAACATATTTTTATACTGTCCAGGAATTTTAACTTTTTTTGAAAAATCTGTTTTAATAATGCACAACTTAAAGCTCATAAGTAATTGTAACAGAATATTTTGTCAACCTTACTTGTGGTCAGAGCTTTTCTTAGAAAGAAGTCAGTTGAATTGCAAGCAAACAATTAAGCGTTTTTAATTAGGATTAGATTTTGTGATTGTAGACAGAAGTTTGTATATGATAATGGCATGGCCACATGGTGTTTAATAGGATTGTGACAGGATCATTACTTCAAGAAAATGGAGATCTCTAAACAACTTCCCCCCAAGGAATAAAATGGGTGGTTTTCTGCTTAGAGTAAGGGTAGCTGCTGAGACAGGGATTACATTGAAAACTTAATATCAGAAAAAATTGAGCAGGGAGGAGGCAAAGGAGCAGGGGAAGGAAGGGATGACCAAAGGAGGTTTCAGAGGAATGAAGTGCAGAATTCATCATATGGAAAGATGAATGAACAAGCGATTTCTCACATGGAGAATGAGTTTCAGACTTGCTTCTAGAAGCAGTTCTATTAAGGTACAGACAATGAAGGAAAAAAGAGTGGGTGGAAAAACACCAAATAAGTGATATAATGTTTAATAAATATTGTAGAGCTGAGAATGAAATAGAGAGGGGAAATGCTCAAAAAATATAAAACATTCCAAACATAAAACAGTTCAAAAAGTAAGGATGAATCAATGAAGAAATACCAAACTAATGTTGAGTGGTCAGTGCTGGAAGAAGGAAGCAACATCTTTCCTCTTAAGGAGTTTTTCTAGCCAGTAGGAGAGTCAACAGTATGGTGACAATCATAGATTGCCATGGCGGTAAGCATCAATCCATCTGCATAGAGAATGAAGGATGTTGTTTATCTGGATATTAGTAAAGCTTTTAATACCACTTCCCACAACATCCTCCTAGAGAAACTGGCTGCTCATGGACTGGATAGACAGACACTTCACTGGGTTAAAAATTCGCTGGATGTCTGGGCCCAAAGGGTGGTGGTGAATGGAGTTAAATCCAATTACCAGCTGGTCAAGCATGGTGCTCCCCAGGGCTCAGTATTGGAGCCAGTTCTCTTTAATATCTTTATCAATGACCTGGATGAGGGAATTGAGTGCAGTCTCAGTAAGTTTGCAGGTCACACCAAGCTGGATGGGAGTGTTGATCTGCTTGAGGGTAGGAAGGTTCTGCAAAGATAACTGGGCAGGCTAGATTGACAGACCAAAGCCATTTATATGAGGTTTAACAAAGCCAAGTTCCGTGTCCTGCAGTTGGGTCACAATAGCCTCATGCAAGTCTACAGGCTTGGGAAAGAGTGTCTGGTAAGTCACCTGTTAGAAAAGGACCTAGGGATACTGGTTAACAGCTGTCTGAACATGAGCCAGCAATGTGCTCAGGTGGTCAAGAAGACCAATAGCATCCTGGCCTGTATCTGGAATAGTGTGGCAAGCAGGTATAGGTAAGTGATCACCCTCCTGTACTCAGCACTGGTGACACTGCATTCAGTTTTAGGCTCCTCACTACAAGAAGGACACTGAGTTGATGGATCAAAAGAGCAACAAAGCTGGTTCCAATCATAATCTCCTCAGGAATAACTTGTACCCATTACTCCTTGTTGGTCTCTTCTCCTTATCATCAAGTGATACAATGATAGAAAATGGTCTGAAATAGTGCCAGGGAAGGTTTAGGTTGGATATTAGAAAAATTTCTTCACAGAAAGAGCGGTCAGGCATTGGAATTTGTTGTGCAGGGAGGTGGTAGACTCACTGTCCCTCAAAGTGTTCAAAAAACATGTGGAATTGGCACTTATGAACATGGTTTAATAGCAGTAGTTGTCTTAGATTGACAGTTGGACTCCATGACCTTAGAGATCTTTTCCAACAGAAACAATCTATGATTCTTTCATTGATATATAGAAACTGGATTTTGTTATACTTTCAAGTAGAAGGAAGTTCACCGAGACCCTCTGCTATTCTGTGCTTTCATCTCACGTGGCACAGCTATCTAACCAAAACCTCACACTTTATTCAGAATCATATGATCTTAAAGAGATCTTAAAGGATCTTAGGAGAAGCAGTAGAAATAATTATAGTACAGACCAACAGAAAACAGTTAAAATTACTACCTTAAAAATACAACATTCTCATTTCAGATCTCTATGGATGCTGCAGACAACGAAAGGTTTAGCAAAGGAACCCCTACATCTAAGCAGTCATGCCAATACCTGTTGTGACACCTTGTGGCCTGTAGGATATCTCAGTGAGATCAGATGATATAACTTACTTTTTGCAAAGAGTCACACATGAAATTAGATGTGTTGCCTCACAGAGTCTGAAATTATTCTGAATGGCGGCACTCAGGCAACAAGATCTTCTCCACCTTCTCTAAGAAGGTTTCTTAGTGGATTAAAACTTTGTTCAAAGTCTTTCCGAAAGCTCAATTTTAATACATCACACAACATCCCTTTTTCTGCTTTGTTGGTGTGATGGTTTGGGA
>WBNM01009961.1:0-42550 GCA_013399055.1 Ramphastos sulfuratus | reverse complement strand
TTTAGGCCTACCACGACATCCCCACCCTTGGAAGTGTTTAAAGCTGTGTGGCTGTGGTGCTGAGGGAGGTGGTTTGGTGGCAGTGCTGGGGCTGTGAGCTGTGGGTGAGTGGCTGGACTGGAGGAGCTCCAAAGGCTCTGCCAGCCTCAGCAGCTCTGTGACACTGCAGAGCACAGCCCTCACCGTGCAGAACCTGCTCTGCTGCACTGCCTCTGCACCTCCTCACCAGGGACAGAAGCCACCTCACCAGGGGCTAGCAGGCACTGGCCCTGCTCAGCACCACACCGGGCAGCTGCCCAGCACACACTTCTGTAGCACTGTGACCACAAGGTGACAGCCAACTGGTCCTGAGCACTACCTCCTCTTCCAAACCAGGGGGCCCAGGCAGTGCTCACAGCTTCCTGTCAAAAACATCCTACTATGGCAGTGGAAGTCACTTGGGTTGCCCGAGTGAGTGGCACTTGGCACAGCAGGGGCACAGCAGGGGCGGCCAATGGCTATTGAGCAGTCACCAAAGAGCCACGGGAGCTGGGTCACTGTGTCGCTGACACCACCTGGGACCCTCCCATTGCTCTTGGAGAGCTGTCACCTCGACCTTCATCTGGTCCAGCACTGCTTGGTGAAAGGAAGATTATGTGGCCAGAGGTGGAAACGCTCTGCTCAGGCTTGTTCTGTGTCCTTGGGGGTGCAGTGCTTGGGGTTTGCTGAAGTCAGTGAAACACCTCCAAAAGAAGCCTGACAGTCCTCGTGCCAGAGAGCAGAGCCACAGGGTGGTAGGGGTAGGAAGGGGCCTCTGGAAATCATCCAGTGCAACCTCCTGCCAGAGCAGGGGCACCCAGGGCAGGGCACACAGGGACACAGCCAGGGGACGCTGGAAGCTCTCCACACAAGGACACTCCACAGCCTCTCTGGGCAGCCTGCTCCAGGCCTCCAGCACCCTCACAACAAACAACTTTCTCCTCCTGTTCTGGTGGATCTTCCTGTGTCCCAGCTTATACCCACTGCTCCTTGTCCTGTCCCTGGGCACCACTGACAAGGACCTGGTGCCTTCGTCCTGACACCCACCCCTCGTTCGTGGGATCCCCTCTCAGCCCTCTCCTCACCAGACTAACCAGCCCCAGGTATCAGCCTCTCCTCCTCACACAGGTGCTCCAGTCCCTTCAGCATCCTCGCAGCCTCTGTTGGACTCTCTCTAAGTCTATCCCTGTCCCTCTTGAACTGGGGAGCCCAAACTGGACCCAGTAGTGCAGATGTGGTCTCACCATGGCAGAGCAGAAGTGGAGGAGAACCTCTCTTGCCCTGCTGGCCAGTCTCTTTCTCAAGCAGCCCAGGTGATGGTAGAGTGAAGTGAGCTCAGCTCCTCTCCTCACTGTAGCACTGACAGGTGCCCTCTCCTGGAGGAGGGCTGCTCCTGGAGGAACCAGGCCAAGCTGGAGCCGTGGTTCTCCCAAAGATGGGGCAGCCTCAGCTGCTGCTGTTCCTATCTTTATTCAATTCACATCCATTGGGTAAGTTAGCCCCTAAACCCCCAACAATTCTCCACTCCACATGGCAGTATTGCTCCTGAGGAGCGATGATCCTGAGAGAAGGACCCCAGGGTCCCCCCACGGCATTCTGAGTGTGGCTCTCCTGCAGGCATGGATGCACTTTCATCTTGCACACAGCTGGAGCTGCTACTGGCCTTGAGTCTTGCAAGCTACCTGTAAGAGCAGCAGCTGGGGGCTGTGCTCCCCACCCCAGAGCCAGCAGGACTGCAGCTCCCTGTGCTGCTCTGAACCAGAGCAGAGCTGATCTACTCACTGCTGGCACTGCCCAGCTCAGGCCCTGTTCACTGAGGCTACTTCTGCATCACAGGGCAGGTTGGCACAGCCAGGGGCTGCTGCTAGCAGGGAGGAGCTGACAGGGACAGCTCCTGCCAAGGGCTGGCTGCCGAAAGGCTCTGCCTGAGACTTGCTCCTGGGCACACCAAGGGCACTGCCACAAATGGGAGGTTTGCAAGTGCAGCTGGAGAGTAACCAAAATCTTACCACCTGCAACCCAAAATGCTGGCACTTCTCATACAATGAGTGTGGCTCAGAGCCTGCAGAGTTGAAGCCATAAACCCAAACAAAGGCAAAGAGTCACTGCCTGTCCCACCCTCAGGAATCACAGAGCCATGGAATGGGTTGGCTTGGAAGGGACTTTCAAGATCATCCAACCTGGCACTGAACACCTCCAGGCAGGGGGTATCCACAGCCTCCCTGGGCAATCTCTGCCAGTCTCTCTCCACCCTCATTTCCAAGAATTTCTTCCTCCTCTCCACTCTCAGTCTCTCCTCTCCCAGCTCAAAGCCATTGTCCCCCATCCTGGCACTCCCAGCCCTTGTCCAGAGTCCCTCTCCAGCTCTCCTGCAGCCCCTTCAGGCACTGGAAGGCTGCTCTGAGGTCTGCCTGGAGCCTTCTCTTCTCCAGGCTGAACAGCCCCAATCCTCCCAGCCTGTCCCCACAGCAGAGGCTCTCCAGCCTCTGATCATCTTTGTGGCCTCCTCTGGTCCCTCTCCAGCAGCTCCAGGTCCTTCTAGTGCTGGTTCCCCAGAGCTGGAGGCAGTGCTGCAGGGGGGGGTCTGAGCAGAGCAGAGCAGAGGGGCAGAATCCCCTCCCTGTGCTGCTGCTCTCCCTGCTCTGCCTGCAGCCAGCACACAGCTGGCTCTGGGCTGCCAGTGACCAGTGCTGGCTCCTGGGCACTTTGGCACCAACTGACACCCCCAAGGCCTTCTCCTCAGGGCTGCTCTGGAGCCACTGCTCACTCAGCCTAGATTGGTGCTTGGGATTGCCCTGACCCAGGTGCAGGAAGCTTGCCCTTGGCCTTGCTGACCTTCACGAGGTTCCATGTGGGATCCACAGCCACTCTCTGCTACACTTAGCAGACTCATATTAGCGAGAGCTGAATCAAAGCATCCTCTGCATGCCAGATGAAGATAACTTCCACTCTGCCAGTCCCCTCCTTCTTCCCTGGAGGAGGGCAGAGGGGGAAGGGGAGGAACAGAGAGCATTTCCCTCTCATTGGCTGCAGACTTCATCAAAATAATTGTTTCCAGCCATGTCTAAATTTATCTTCCATGTCATCTGCACCCCAGCTTGCAGCAGGGATTTAAGAGGCAATCCCTGATGAATGGCAAATTACCAAGGGCAGAAATCTTCTGCCAGCTGATGCATCTACTGTGGAGTTGTAAATGGGAGCTGATTTCTGGGTGCTTCAGCAGCTCCTGCTAATTTCTCTAATGGAACCTTTACAGTCTTTTGCTGGAACAGCTCCAGTGTGGCATGGTCTGCCCCAGCACAGCAGAGCTGCTGCTACAGAGCACCCAGTGGTGACTGACATGGATCCAGGGACTGGGCTGGGCTGGAAGGGACCTTAAAATATCATCCAGTCCAACCCCTGCACTCAGCAGGGACATCCCCACCCAGAGCAGGCTGCTCACAGCCCCACACAACCTGACCTGCAGTGGTGCCAGCCATGGGGCAGCTCCCACCTCTCTGGGCAGCCTGGGCCAGGCTCTCCCCACCCTCACTCTCAAACATTTCTCCCTTCTCTCCACTCTCAATCTCCCTCTGTCAGTTCAAACCATCCCCCCTTGGCCTGCCACAACAGGCCCTGCTCCAAACTCTGTCCCCAGCTCTCTTCTGGCCCCTCCAAGCACTGCAAGGCCACCAGGAGGTCTCCCTGGAGCCTTCTCCTCCCCAGGCTGAACACCCCCAACTCTCCCAGCCTGGCCTCACAGCAGAGCTTCCACCCTGCCAGCACTGCTGTGGCCTCCTCTGGCCCTGCTGCAACAGGTCCCTGTCTGTGCTGAGCACTCCAGAGCTGCCCCAGCACTGCAGGGGAGGTCTCAGCAGGCACAGCAGAAGGGCAGAATCCCCTCCCTGCCCCTGCTGCCCACACTGCTGGGGATCAGCCCACGAGCTGCTCAGGACATGCTTACAGCCCTGTTTGCAATCACATTGCTGCTGTAGAAGGCTTAGCAGTCAGCAGCCATTTCCCCTTCCAGCCCATCTAAGGCAGAGTGGAAAACACTTCCCTGGCTTCTAAAAATGCTTGCATTAGCTGGAGCCATCCTGGAAATGTCAAGTGTTTGTTCACTTTCCTTCTGTGGGGAAGGGGGAATGATGACAGTGCCATCTGCTAGATGATTTGAAATTCCACATTAAACTGTGGGATGAACCCTGCAAGCACTCAGAGCTGCTTTAGCCTTGCAGAGTGAGAGCAAAGCAGGAGACCGTGGCAAGGAGCCCCATGCCTGCCTGCAGCTGGCACAGGCTGTCAGCACTTACCAATGGGGAGGCTGCAGCTGGTGCTGGGGCACTGACTGCTCCTCCTGTCCTGCATCTTGGTGCCAGAGCCACTCTGCAGCACCAGCAGCTTCCTGAGCACCAAACATGCTGAAGTCAGGCAAAAAGATGATGGTGGCAAGAGCCTGGTGAAGCAAGCTGAGGATTGCTGCAGTGGAGGAGTTCTCAGCCCCCGGAGCAGAGAGCTCTGCCAGAGGCAGGCTGCAGAGCTGCCTGCTGGAGCCACTGCTTGCTTGGGCTCTCTGTGCTCCTGCAGCTCCCTTACACCTCCTGTGGGTTGAACTTAAAACCCAGCAGCACTGGGCTGGGAACGAGCTCCTTACCCTGGACAGTTATTGTGAGTCCTGGACTGGAAGAAGATAACCTCTGTGGATTTAGAAGACACCACTTTGCCATCTCTGGCAGCATGAGAGTGCTGCAGCCAGGAGCAGACAGAGGGCAAGTGGCAAAGAGAAATGGCACCGGGAATTAGCGGCTGAGGAGGGCAGCTGAGCTGGGGAGCACCCAAAGGAGCCAAGGACAGCAATGCTCACTCTGTGTCCCTCCTCGGGCTGCTGCCAGCCAAGCATGGTCAAGTCAAAGTGCCACTTCATGTCACTTTCTGGCCACTGGCAGACAGCTGCTGACAGCTAGGATCACACATTCCTGCCTCAACGATCCCTCCCAACACAAAGAGCTGAGGTGTGTGTGAATTGCACTGCTCTGAAGGGAACTGTCACCCACTCCAGCTGGACCTGGAGAGCCTCTCGAGGTGACAGCCAAGGTCCTGCTCCCTAGAATGTCTTAGTAGAGAGGCTCTGGGGGATCCCTTGGGAGCAAGCACAAAGAAAAGTATTTTGGGCCCAAAGCTCAGCTCGGTTTAGGGTGAAAAAGACAGCTCCACACCATCAGACTTTTTGTCCTCAATGAGAAGAACCCAGAAGTGTTCTCCCTGTCCTAACTGGCCCCTTGGCCTGCCAGGGCTCATGCTGCTAACACTCAGCAGTGCTCCTGACACCTGCCTGCCTTGTAGATGGCATCCAGAGGGACCTGAACAGACTCAAGAGGGGGGTCTGAGTGAACCTCATGAGGTTCAGCAAGGCCAAGGGCAAGGTCCTGCAGCTGGGTCAGGGCAGCCCCCAGTATCAATCCAGGCTGGGGCTGAAGGGCTGGAGAGCAGCCCTGAGGAGAAGGAATTGGGGGTGCTGGGGGTGCAAAGCTGGGCATGAGCTGGCACCGAGCTCTGCCAGCCCAGCCCCAGCCTGTCCTGGGCTGATCCCCAGCAGTGTGGGCAGCAGGGGCAGGGAGGGGATTCTGCTCTTCTGCTGTGCCTGCTGAGACCCCCCCCTGCAGTGCTGGGACAGCTCTGGAGTACTCAGCACAGACAGGGACCTGTTGCAGCAGGGCCAGAGGAGGCCACAGCAGTGCTGGCAGGGTGGAAGCTGTGAGGCCAGGCTGGGGGAGTTGGGGGTGTTCAGCCTGGGGAGGAGAAGGCTCCAGGGAGACCTCCTGGTGGCCTTGCAGTGCTTGGAGGGGCCAGAAGAGAGCTGGGGACAGAGTTTGGAGCAGGGCCTGTTGTGGCAGGCCAAGGGGGGATGGTTTGAACTGACAGAGGGAGATTGAGAGTGGAGAGAAGGGAGAAATGTTTGACGGTGAGGGTGGGGAGAGCCTGGCCCAGGCTGCCCAGAGAGGTGGGAGCTGCCCCATGGTTGGCACCACTGCAGGTCAGGTTGTGTGGGGCTGTGAGCAGCCTGCTCTGGGTGGGGATGTCCCTGCTGAGTGCAGGGGTTGGGCTGGAGGAACTTGGCAGGTCCCTTCCAGCCCAACCCAGTCTGCAATTCCATGGTCTGTGAGGTGCCTCCCAGTGGTCTCTCTCCTGCCCCTGGGCACTGCCAGCAGACCCTCACACACAGTCATCTTCTTTCTTGGACAACATCTTCCTTGCAAACCAGAGTTCAGGAGACCATTGTCCTCTGGGTGACTCCAGCACACCCATCCCTCAGCTCTGATGGGGACCAGCAGGTGAAGCTGATGCCTTCCTTGATGGAGTTGCTCTGGAGTGACTCTTTAGGATACAGAAGGTTCTCATCAGCACTTACAGCAGGTGAGGAACAGGTGTGAGGTGCCAGTCTGGTTTGCAGATGACTAAGGACCAATTCCAACATCAGTCTAAGGTTCATTAGGGCACTCAGGTGGTTGGGAAGTGTTAACTGACTCAGGGTGGTGGGAAATTGTCTTTGCAACCAAACCTGCTCAAGGAAAACTGTGACATGAAGCCATTGAAGAGCAAGGCTGAGTGCAGCTGAAAGCCATTCAAACAAGTGGCACAAGGAACTGGCATCCAGCAGCTGGGTCAGAGAAAACTTCTCCTGGCTTTCACGGAGTCAGGGAACATCTCAAGCTGAAAAGGACCCAGAGGGGTCATCGAGCCCTGACACAGAGGCTCAACAACTCAGCTCCAAAGAACTGCTCTGAAAATGGAACTAAAATGTAGAGCAAAGGAGCAAGGAGAACCTCTGCTTTGGGAACAGGCTGGGAGGGTTGGGGCTGTGCAGATGAAGAAAAGAAGGCTCCAGGGAGACCTCAGAGCTGCATTTCAGTATCTGCAGGGCACCTGCAGGCAGGCTGGGGAGGGACTGTTCAGAAGGGCCTGGGGGGACAGGCTGAGGGCAATGGTTTGGAACTGGAGCAGGGCAGAGTTAGGTTGGACACCAGAAGGAAGCTCTGCACGGTGAGGGTGGGGAGAGACTGGCACAGGCTGCCCAGGGAGGTGGTTGAGGCTATCCCTGGAGACATTGGAGGTCATCCTTGCTGTGTCCCTGTACAGCCTGCTCTGGCTGGGGGTTTCCCTGCTGCCTGCAGGGGTTAGGCAAGATGCCCTTGGAGGGTCCCTTCCAACCTGTGCAGTCTGTGACTCTCCGACACTGCCTCCTGAGTGATTCTGTTTGCTCTCTAAGTTGTAATCATTACAACTGAGAGGAGCTTCTGCTGTGATTGCTGTTTACACTCCAGCAACACTTGGAGAGGCTTAGAGGGATCCATAGCCTCACTGTGCTGGTACTCTGAGCACCGGCAACAAAAGGTTCCTCCTCTGAGGAGTTTATTCCTGGTTAATGAGAGGCAGCTGAAATAAGGAAAGGAACTTTAATTACTTTCATGTTTGCTGTGAGCACAAGATTGGGAATCAGGAACTTGTGCCTCAGTCCCAGAATCATGGAATGGTTTGGGTTGGAAGGGACCTGGCTCTGGAGTGGAGTCTTCCTCTGAGAAAGTGGCAAGGGAGGAGAACAGAGCTCAGCCCAGTGCCTGCTGCATTCATGACCCACAGCTTGATGAGCACCCTGAAGAGGAACCCTGTGAGATTATAAACAAACTTCCCAACAGTGCCAGCAGGGTGAGGCTGGACGCCTGGAGGTCACCCAGCCCAACCCCCTGCTCAAGCAGGGCACCCACAGCAGCTTGCCCAGCAGCACAGTGCCCAGCTGGCCTTGGAAGCTCTCCACACAAGGACACTCCACAGCCTCTCTGGGTAGCCTGCTCCAGGCCTCCAGCACCCTCAAACCAAACACCTTTCTCCTCCTGCTCAGATGGAACCTCCTGGGTGCCACTTTGTGCCTCTTGCCCCTTGTCCTGGGCCTGCACACCACTGACAAGAGCCTGGCCACAGCCTTTTGCCCCTACTCTTAAGCTATTGATGATGATTAAAGAGATCCTACCTGGAGCCTTCTCCTCCCCAGGCTGAACACCCCCAACTCTCCCAGCCTGGCCTCACAGCAGAGCTTCCACCCTGCCAGCACTGCTGTGGCCTCCTCTGGCCCTGCTGCAACAGGTCCCTGTCTGTGCTGAGCACTCCAGAGCTGCCCCAGCACTGCAGGGGAGGTCTCAGCAGGCACAGCAGAGGGGCAGAATCCCCTCCCTGCCCCTGCTGCCCGCACTGCTGGGGACCAGCACTGCTGGGGACCAGCACTGCTGGGTTGGCAGTGCTCAGTGCCAGCTCATGCCCAGCTTTGCACCCCCAGCACCCCAAAGTCCTTCTCAACAGGGCTGCTTTCCAGCCCTTCAGCCCCAGCCTGGGTTGGTGCTGGGCAGAAGGCTCACAGTTTGACAGCAGCATGGCTGTGCCAGACAAGCCCCTTCAGAACTGATGAGGGACAGATTCAGCCTCCTTTTGTCTACAAACAGCATCCCTGATCAGAGCCCCGAGGTAAGGCCAGGAGCTGTGGATGCCATTCCACCTCCAAGGAAGAGATTCATGGCACACAGCCTTTCTGGCTATAAATAAAGGTGACTGCCACTCGTTCCTGTGCCTTGTAAACTGATGGCAGCTCCTGCTCCTGCCAGCAGACACGGGCCCTGTCAAAGAAGGAGGCTCAAAGAGGGACAGAAATGTCCTCCCACCCTCTTCTAAATGAGAACTAGAACTCAGCCGTGGACATTCCATGTCACTGCTTTCTCTTCTAGTGGAATCTGAAGCATCCTGCCAATGTGACTGGAGGAGTATCTGGGACCTCTGCTGGCAGCAGGATCGTGCATGAAATCCTGGGAACACTTCTTTATACTTACATTAACCTTTCCCTTAAGCAACGGCAACCAACGTCCTCAGCTGCCAAGTTCCTGCAGAAGGATATTCAAGAATAAGCCTAAACTCATTTTAATCTCTCCCAGGATATGCCAAGGAATATAAAGGAGGAAATATTTCACCTTTTCCTGTGGCCATCTCCAACTCCAGCCTGAGGAATGGCACGGAGAGCTCAGTGAAGGTCCAACTGCTCAGCTCCTTCTGCAGCTGGCGTGCAGTGGGCAGAGGGAATCCATCAGCCTGGAGCTCTGCAGCTCTAACTGGAAGGTTCTTGGTGGCTCTTTGGTGTCTGTGCTGCATCCAGCAGGTTTCCTGGGTGTGAGCAGGAATGCAGCAGTTGGTGAGGCAGGCAGCAGGATTCAGAATGCCAGCTCCCTGCTCTGCTGGGGCCAACAGCTGTGAGCAGAGCCAGCCTGAACCTGTGCCCCCAGAGTGCCAAAGCACATAGCAAGCTGGCACTGCTGCTGCCAGGAAGGTTATCATGGAATCCTTTAGCTGGCAAAGCCCTTTCAGCTCCTCCAGCCCAACCAGTCTTCAGCTCTGCCAAGGCTGGGGCTGAGCCATGGCCCTCAGCACCACAGCTCTGCCTCCTGGAAACACCTCCAAGGATGGGCATTCAGCCACTGACCTGGGCAGCCTGGGCCAGGGCTTGAGAACCTTTTCATTGGAGAAGTTTCTTCTCATGTCCAACCTAAACCTCCCCTGGGGCAACTTGAGGCCATCAACTCTTGTCCTGTCACTTGTTCCTAGGGAGCAGAGCCCAAGCCCCACCTGGCTGCAGCCTCCTCTCAGGGAGCTGCAGAGAGCAATGAGCTCTGCCCTCAGCCTCCTCTTCTCCAGGCTCAACACCCCCAGCTCCCTCAGCTGCTCCTCCCCAGCCCTGCTCTCCAACCCTTCCCCAGCTCTGTTGCCCCTCTCTGTCCCTGCTCCAGCCCCTCAGTGTCCTTCTGGCAGTGAGAGGCCCAGAACTGACCCCAGGATTCAAGCTGTGGCCTCTCCAGTGCCTAGTCCAGGGGCACAATCCTTGCCCTGCTCCTGCTGCCCACACCATTGCTGATCCAGGCCAGGCTGCTGGTGCCCTTCTTGCCCACCTAGGCAAACAGGGGCCATGCTCAGCCAGCTCTTGCTCACACTGTTCATGACCAAACCACTTTAGGCCTGGAGACTCTGCATTGCCTACTGACACAAATCCTTAGCCTAGACCTGTGCCACCCTGAGCTGGGGCAGAGGCAGGAGCAGCCCCAGCTCCTCTGGTTGCTGACTGCAGCCAAGGTGACCAAAACTTCAATCCAAGCATAAAGAACTGTGACAGCAAATCCTTTCCCCCCAATCTGCTATCACTGGCACCAAGTGGGAAGCTGAAGGGAAGGCCATGGAAGGAGGCTGTGTGCCAGCTAGCAGCCATCTCTGCTGAGCAAAGCTTTCCATGCTGCTCTGAAGGCTGTGTGCTGGGACGGCAGCAAGCCTGGCCTCTGCTGGGCTAAATTTAGCCTGGGCTCTAAGTGCCTTAGCTGATCTCTAAGCCTTTCCCGAGCTGAGGCAGCAGCTTCATTAAGCAGCAGAGATTTTAATCTTGTTTCAGGAGCTCATTAAACACCTCGCCGAAGGAGGAGTGCAGAGGCCATCTGCTGGCAGCTCGGCACAGCCCCGCCGGCTGCTCGGCACAGCCCCGCGGAGGCCATCCGAGAGAGGCAGGTCTGGAGCAGAGCACAAACCCAGCTCCGAGCTCAAAGGTGTAGTGCAGGGAATGACCGCAGTGTTTCCGTGGGTGTTTGGGGTTTGAAGCTGTACTCAAGTGGTGAGGGCTCAGTGCTGGCTGCAGCTGCACTCACACAGGCACAGAGGGGGTTGGACAAGAGGACCTTTGGGGGTCCCTCCCAACCTGATGCAGTCTGTGGATCTGTGCAGGCAGTGGTTGCTGTGGGTCAGTGCCAATGAAGACACCAGGTCACCCCTGCCTGTATTGCTCAGGCTGCTCTCCTCAGTACACACCACTCAGCAGAGGAGTTTGAGTGCCACAGGCACAGCCAGTGGCAGCTGCTGGGTCAGCAAGCCATGGGCAATGCCCCTCATCTTCTTTGCTGCAGGCAAAGAGCCTTTTCTGCCCAGAACTAGTACAGAATCTGTTCCCTTCCTAGCTGGTACCTCAGGCCTTGGCACATTCTTCCTCCTGAGCCATGAATTTCACCTTCTCATGGTTCTTTTCCTTTCTGCAATCTCCACAGAGCAGTAAAAATTGTGATTTGTTGAGTATTTGTCCTCTTACGGCATCACTTCATGGCTTTCATGTAAGCAGCTTGGCACTGGAGTGAGAGAGGTAGCCAAGTAGCACTGGTCAGCCTTTGGGTTGGGATGCTGGGATTCATGGAGAAGGGGAGGCTTAGGGGACACCTCATTGCTCTCTATAACCCCCTGAAAGGAAGCTGCAGCCAGGTGGGGGTTGGGCTCCACTCCCTAGTCTCAGGTGATAGGAGAGGCAATGGCCTGAAATTGTGCCAGGGGAGGGTTAGGTAGGAGAGGAGGAAAAATTTCTTTGCTGCCAAAATAGTCAGGGACTGGCCCAGGCTGCCCAGGGTAGTGGTGAAGTCCCCATCCCTGGAGGTGTTCAAGAAAGCTGTAGGCATGGCACTTGGGGGCAGGGTTTGGTGGCCATGGTGGTGCGGGGCTGGATGATCTTGGAGGGCTTTTCCAACCAAATTCACAGTCAGTGTCCTTGAGGAACCCTTTGTGCTCAGCTAAGAGGGAAGAAAAAGGCAGTTGCTTAGCCTGATGCCAGCAGCACTCCTTGAGAAGATGAAGGCACAGACACCAGAACAGAAAGCAGAGACTCCTGTCCCAGTCAGGCAGGTGCAGATCAAAGGCATTTCATTGCCAGCTGTGCAGATCAAGGCACCTTCCACAGACAGAGAAATACAGGAGCAGGAACTGGACTAAAAATACTCCCAAGAGTTTGGAAATGAGTCTCTGACTGCACTGCTGCAGGGTGGCTGTCACAGGACCTGCTCCAGCACTGCTCCTGATGGCCAGGGTGACCCAGGGGCTCCAACCCCCTGCCATGGGCAGGGACACCTCCCACCAGCCCAGGTTGGTCAGGGCCTCATCCAGCCCGCCCTTCAACACCTCCCTGGGCAACCTGTGTCAGTCTCTCCCCACCCTCACTGCAAACAATTTCTTCCTCATCTCCACTCTCAATCTGCCCTCCTCAAGCTCAGAGTGAGGAAAAGGTCTGAGGGGAACGTGGGGTTTGTCTGAGCTTCGTGAGGATGCAAGCAGAGAATCTTTTGGTTGAGAGCTTCACTTGCCCCCAATAAACCTGAGGCAGCAGCACAGTGACAACAAAAAATCCAACCAAAAGCCCAGTTTGGACTGCAGGTTAGAGAGCCAACGTGCACAAGACAGGCAGGGAAGCTGCTTGCCCTCAGCATGGCCTTGGCCATGCCTGAATGTCCCTGCAGGAAGATGATGCTGTCGTGGTAGGCCTAAACAGGCCTCTTGGGCTTGTACATGTCCTGGCTTGTGCAGACATGTTTTTCTGCTGTTTTGGGGAGAGAGCAACCGCGGGAAAGGGGACAAAGGACCTGGCGCCACTAAGTCTGGGGTCCGGGGCCTGTCCATCACCTGTGGTTGCTAGGGGGCACATGATTGCCTTGTGCAGGGCCCGTGATCTGCCCAAAAAAGGATAAAGCAAGCCTATGGCTTCACCCAATATGGCAAAATCTTGGGTAACTGCCATTTGATTGGCTATCTTGTGTCCAAAGGTCCAATTGATCTTTGGGCTGTGTTATAAAGGAGCAGGGAACACGGGGTGCGTGCCTTCCACCATTACAGATGCCTGCTTGCATCCTGCCTGCTGCCTCCACGCATTCGCCAGCGTGATACAGTGAGACATCCTGCCTGTAAGAGCCTGCTTCCAGAGCCAGCCAGGATCAGGTCAGAGATTGTCTCCTCTTCCCCAGTGCTCAGGAGCCTGGAGAAACTTTAAAGCCTCCGGCAACTTTCAGCCCGGCAACACGGGAAACCCCGCCACGTGCTTAGGGTATTATTTTCCTGTGATATATTTTTGTGAATAAATACTAAGCCTCTTGTAATCATTGATTGCCTTCTGCCATAAGCAGAAAGCTGCTTCTCGGGTCCATCTAGTGAACAAGCGGCGTACTGGCCGCAGGTGGTACATTGACCACAAACCTTCTCTTTTCCAGTTTGGTTTGAGTTCTGTTAATGTATATATTTAACAGTTATTTCCAGATCCTGTTATAACCTGTATAGAGTTTCCTAACGTTGCTAAGAGCCTGTTACTATTGTTATTATTAAATGGTGGTAGGGGGTGGTGCGAGTTCCGATTGTTTAATATTAATAAATTATATATTAATATTTTTATAATATCGTCTCGCAGTACCTAATTACCCCTCCCCGACATATGCTCAGGGCACTGTAACTTCTATACAAGGTGGCCAAGAGCAATGAGATGCCTCAGGGTGAGTCAACACATCCATTTTCCAACCATTTTCCAAACTGTTTGGCTGTGTGGGGAGACAAAAGAGTGTTTGTAAGGCACTGCTAACACAGTGCTTCCTGATAGCTTTCCAACTCCATTATCTTGTCCTGCTGTATCATGAGAAAGCAATAAAGAGAACCAAGCCCTGCTGAAAACACCCATTTTGTCCCAGCAGTGAAAGAGCTTAATAAAAGCTAAATATTAGTTGCTGTCTAGTAAATGAATTCCATGCCTGGATGTGCAGCACCAGGGCCCTGGGCACCACCCGCAGTGCTTTAGCTGCCTGCGCTCAAGACCAGTGCTGACACAAGCTCAGCTGTGACTGAGGCTGCTGGGAAGCCTCTGCTGGGCCCTTCCTGCCTTGCTGGGCAGCTGTACAGAAGCTGAGCCACTTACCTTTGGTCTCTGACTGAGCTACCCCTGCCTGGCCTCGCCTCAGCCTCACTGAGCTCCTCTGCCACCAGAGGATGAATGAAACGCCAGAGCCAACCCATTTCACCCTGCAGCTCACTGCCCCACACCCTGCACAGGGCTCCCTCTCTGCCCTCCTGCTCAGCAACACTCAGCTCTGCTCCAGCCCTGACGCGAAGCCTTTGTCTGCTACCCTGTGGCTTCAGCCTGAGCTTGCAGCCTGCAGCACTCTGCTGGCCTGCAGCACAGCTACAGATGCTGAGCTCAGTGCTGAACCCCACCTGGAGGTGGAAATGGGGTTAAGGGTTCAGAAGAAACAGAGAATCATCAAGGCTGGAAAAGACCTCCAAGATCCCTGGATCCAAGCCATAGCCCAGGACTGCCAGGTCACTGCTGAGCCATGGCCCTCAGCACCTGAACACCTCCAGGGACCTCCACCACAGCCCTGGGCAGCCTGGGCCAGAGTTCAAGCACTCTTTCAGTGAAGTTTTTCATGATGTCCAACGTAAACCTCCCCTGGGGAAACATGAGGCCCTTTCTTTGTCTTGTTGCTTGTTCCTTGGGAGCAGAGCCCAACCCCCACCTGGCTGCAGCCTCCTCTCAGGGAGCTGCAGAGAGCAATGAGCTCTGCCCTCAGCCTCCTCTTCTCCAGGCTCAACACCCCCAGCTCCCTCAGCTGCTCCTCCCCAGCCCTCTTCTCCAGACCCTTCTCCAGCCCTGTTGCCCTTCTCTGGCCCTGCTTCAGCTCCTCCTCCTCAGTGTCCTTCATGGAGTGAGGAGCCCAGAACTGACCCCAGGGTTTGAGGGGTGGCCTCAGGAGTGAGATCAGCTCACGTGAGTCTTAAGTTTCACTGAAGGTTTGGGTGATGGAGGGGGTCAGGATTTAAAAAAGAAGTTCTTCCACGTGTTTTTAAACTGACTGCAGTAATATTCAGACACCCAAAGACTCAGCAGAGCCAGGCAGAGTTCTCAGAACTGCACCCACTGATTTTCAGGGGAACTTGGTCCTTGCACACCTCAGCAGGTGCATCACCCCTCCTGTGGATGCTGCAGTCCCTCTGGAGGGCAGTCCCTCTCCACTTGCCCCGTCTGGAGTTGCTCTCCTCATGCCCAATGCTTCCCTCTGCGTGCAGCTGAGTGTGGAGCTTGACTGAAGGAGGGTCAGCAGGAGAGGCAGCAGCAAGGCAGCTGAATGCCACTGCTGAGGAGCCTGGGACAAGAAGCCTTATGGAACCCTAATGCAGCCTCAGGTGTCCTTGCAGCAGCTCAGTTGCAGAGGTTGCAGAGTTTCTAAACTCTTCCTCTGATCATTATTCAATTCTTTAGGTACATGATTGCATCTGCTCTGCTGGGACCTCACCTGCACTGCTGGGGCCAGCTATGCAGCTCCAACACAAGGGAGACATGGACTTGATGGAGAGGGTCCAGAGGAGGCCACCAGGATGAGGAGGAAGCTGTAGAATCACTCCCACAAAGACAGCCTGAAGGAATTGAGGCTGTACAGACAAGAGGTGGATGAGCCCAGCCCAAGGGTATTCAGCTCACTCTAGAGCCTGGCTCCTGTCTGGCATAGTCAGACCTCACCTGCAGAGCTGTGCCCAGCCATGAGACTCGCAGCACAGAACAGACCTGGAGCTCCTGGAGAGGGTCCAGAAAGATGATCAGAGGCTGCAGAACCTCTGCTGTGAGGACAGGCTGGGAGGGTTGAGGCTGTGCAGCTGGAGAAGAGAAGGCTCCAGGCAGACCTTAGAGCTGCATTTCAGTATCTGCAGGGGACTTGCAGGCAGGCTGGGGAGGGACTGTTCAGAAGGGCCTGTGGGGACAGGCTGAGGGCAGTGGTTTGGAACTGGAGCAGGGCAGAGTTAGGTTGGACACCAGGAGGAAGCTCTGCACAGTGAGAGTGGGGAGAGACTGGCACAGGCTGCCCAGGGAGGTGTTTGAAGCCATCCCTGGAGCCATTCAAGCTCATGCTTGATGAATGTGTCCCTGTGCAGCCTGCTCTGGCTGGAGGTGTCCCTGCTGCCTGCAGGGGTTGGACAGGATGACCTTAGGGGGTCCCTTCTGACCCAGTGCAGTCTGTGAACCAGAAAGTCAGAGGAATGCTGCAAATGGTGACAAATGCTCCAGATGTGAGCATCTCTTTGCCAATGTCAAAAGGAGTGCTGTGGCAGCCTGCTGCTCCCTCACACACGTGGCAGGTGCTTTGAACCTCCTTAGATCCAGAGATTTGATATTTTCCCTCAGATGCAGCCACCAAATTACAGCCTCTCAGGTTTGAAATGTCAAAACATTCCAGTTTTGCTGTCTTCCCACACGCAGCAAAAGGGAGAACTAAAAGCAAAGCCTGCTCTAATTCAAAGGGAGAATGCTGTTGCCAAGCTGAGCTCAGGTAGTGTCACAAAGCAGTGTTGTGGCTGATGGATGATGCTGATCCAATTTCCATTCTTTAGTTTAATTATGAATGCCTCTGCACAGCACTGACTGCAGGCTTGCCCACAGAGCACACTTGCCAGGGGTTCTGCTGATGATGGTTCTCCCAACAGGTTTCCCTCAAGCAGGCTGGCAGCTGAGTAAATGCTGGGCCATGCCCATGCTGCCCTGACTGCCTGGCAGTGCCCTCATCAGATCCACTGCAGGCATATTTCCATCACGGGATCGCTGGATGCCAGCCTGGAAGGGATCCCAAGGCTCATCCAGTCCTACCTTTGTAGGTGCTGGTGCAGCTGCAGTGAGCTGGCCCAGCAGCCTGGCAAGCTGAGGCTTCATACTGGTCAGTGCAGGGGGATCCCCTGCTGCCCCTGTTTCAGTGCCTGACTGTGCTCATGGGAAATATTTTCTTCCAGAGGGAACGTCCCCATCAGGAACTCGTCCCCATCAGCCCTCGTCTCGTCTTCTCCATGGCACTCCTTGGCAAAGGGAGTCTCCATCCTCCTGGTAGCCTCCCTTTGTGCACTGGTCTGTGGCAATGAGGTCTGCCCTCAGCCTTCTCCAGGCTGAGCAGCTTCAGCTCTCAGCCTTTCCTCCCAGGACAGGCCTGCCAGGCCTCTGAACACAGCCCTGCTCTGGGCACTTTCCAGGCTCTCTACGTATTTTATGTTCATTGGGAACCAAAACTGCAGGAACTGACCAGTGCTGAGCAGAGTGGAACAATGACTTATCTGTGCTGGTGATGCAGCCCAGCATTCTGCTGCCTTCCTTTGCCACTGCAGCTCACTGTTCACCCATCCTGAGCTTGCTGACCACCAAGACCCCGAGGTCCCTTCCCACATGGTAGGTTCCAGCATGAGCAGCACTCCTGGGTGATGCATTCCCAGGAGTAAGACCCTGCACTTGTTCCTCTGGAGCTTCAGAAGGCTCTGGCTAACCTCCCTCCCTGAGCCTCTCCAGGCCTTGCTGGAGGGTGGCTCTGCCTTCTGGACTGGCAATCTCCTCGTTTTGGCGTCACTGCAAACTTCAGCGGGGTGCTGTTGTTTCCAGCACCCAGATGGCAACGCAGTTACAGCAAGACTGCAGCACAGACACACCCTGAGCCATGCCCAGGAGCCACCACAGTCCCAAGGCCTTCACTTGACTGGCTTCAGTGCAGCAAAGATGGGGAAGGGTGAAGGCAGAGAACATTCAGCAGCACTCAGTGCAGTGGCAGGAACGAGCCAGCACAGCTCAACACTTGATGATGGAGCAGTTTAATACACAGCACCTGGACTTTGGTGGCACCTCCCAGCAGACTGTGCAGTGCAGTGGCCTTGCCAGAGCAGGCTGGCAGCTCTTACCTGGTTAGTCCTTTACTTCTCTGGAGAGAAGGAGGATGAGGGGAGACCTTCTGGCTCTCTACAGTCCCCTGAAAAGGAGCTGGAGCCAGATGGGGGTTGGTCTCTTCTCCCTGGTAAAAATCAAAGAATGAGAGGAAATGGCTTCAGGTTGCACTAGGGGAGGTTTAGATTGGAGATTATGAAAAAATCCTTCACTGCAGAAGTGGTTAAGTCCCAGAGGAGGCTACTCAGGGTAGGGGTGGAGAGTCTGTCCCTGGAAGTGCTGCAAAAAGTGTAGCTGTGGTGCTGAGGGCTGTGGTTTAGTGGTGACCTGTCAGTGCTAGTTAACAGCTGGACTTGAGCTCAGAGACCTTTTCCAGTCCTAGAGATTCTCTGATTCTCAGCAGTGATTTTCCCAGTGCTAGAAACCAAAACTCTCCATCTGCAGAAACCCAGCAGTCAATTGCTTACAAGCCAAGCAAATCTGAAGGGTGCAGTCCCAGTTTAGGGCTGCAAGGTCCTTCAGCTTTTGTCCTGGCAGAAGAGCTTTGTTATTACTCTGAGCCTCCCTGGCACCTTCTGGAGCTTCTCATCTGTTCTTACCTTCTCTGTTGGCCTCCTGTCCACTGAAACCAGTGCAAGGATGTACTAGGACTAGAAATCATCTCAGAAAGAAAACCAGCCCTGTCCTCTGAGCCATGTTTTAGGCTCTGAGGATAAAAAAAGAAAAAAAAAAAAACCAAAAAACAGGATAATTTCATACTCCTAGGATCAGGACATGAGGCAAAAGCAAACCCTGTCACTAACCCCACTGTTCTCCAAAGCTGCCCAGTAAAACTACCAGGTAAAGTTGCTGGGGACAGACAACCATACAGGACTCAGAACAGGTTCTGCTTCAAAGGCCACAGTGCAAAATCCTTCATGAAAAGGTTATCAAGACTCCCCTGTGCAAGCCTGGCTCCCACAAAGGTGCCAAGGCCCTCGAGTTCAGCAAGCCAGGGCCAGAGCCCAGCACCCCCAACCTGCCAGCACCCCCTGAGGAGCACTGCCCCCCAGTGCTGAGAACACTCTTGTTGGTGTGAGGGGGGAGCTGCAGGACTGCTCCACACCACCCCACATTACTTTGTGCTCTGGAATCACCTGCACTTGGCCAGGAAGGTCCTGGGGAAGGGCCAGTCCTAGCCAAAGCTACTGCCCAGGTGGAATACCTCAGGGCTGTCCTCTGCCATGGGCTGCTGGCCAGCAACTGACTGCTAAGACTGCTCCTGGAGTCTGTCTCCTGTGTTCTGGAGTCTGTCTCCTGTGTCTCTCTCTCCTGTGTTCTTCCTTTGGGACAGCTCTCTCTTCCTGTTTTCTGGCCTGAAAAATACACAGATTCTGCTTTACTTCAGCTGTGCCCTTGGGAGAGCAGCAGCCCCCTGCCTCAGCTGCCTGCACTCTTGCTTTGCTGTTGGTGCCACCTGCCCGGGGCAGGCCATGGCATGGAAGGCTGCAATGGCTTCGGAAAGCACTGCTGCTCTTTGTGGGGGGCACAAGGACTTGTCACAGGGTTACATCAGCCTGCTGCAGGAAAACAAAGCACAGGGGCAGCCTTCAGGCCCCTGGGAAGTGGTGACAAGCTGCTTGGGGACCAGAACCCTGTAAAGCAGGGGGCTGTGATGTTTCACTGCCCAGCTCCACACCAAGACTCTCAGCCTAGTTCCTTCCTGGCCAAGTTTCCCCTGCAGCAGGCCCTGCCACCTCCCTAAGCTTTGGTGTCTGCAGACAGATTCCCCCTACCATCTCCATGGCAAATACAAAGTTCCATTTCATCCAAGCTCTTCAAGCCCCAGGTGCCTCAGCAGTAATTAGAAGAGCAAGAAAGACAACTGAAATCCATTAAACTCGTTGTGAGTGACAGGAAATAACCCAGCTGCTTGCCTAGCCACATTCTGCCACTTCTGCTTCAGGTTAACAGGTAGACAAAGCAGAGCTGTATGGGACTGCTGGAAGCAAGGAGCTTTAATGTCAGGAATCCCATAGAGAAACAAACCCTGGAGCCAGATCTCTGCCATTCCAGCCAAGCACACAGCAGCTGAAGTGCCAGAGTGGCTGGGGTCTGACAGTCTCTAGAGCAGGCAGGCTCCAAGCCTTGCAAGGGCTCCCATGTCCAATCAGAATGTTAAATTGCACTCTGAAAATAGCAGGCAGAAAATAACCTTTGAAGAGTCATCACAGTGGAGCCCTGCAAAGAGCTGGGCATGAGGCACCTGATTTCACTTTAAAATTAGACCTTATGCAGAACACACTACAGGAGGCCCAGGGAGGCAGGGGCCCAAAGAACTCTGCTCCTCTCTCAGCTGATACCACTCCTATTTCTCTCTACTTGTTCAATCTTTTCAGCCCATGCCTATGGAATAACCCAGTCCTCAGGGTTCTGCTTTGTCCTTCTGAGCTCTGACACTCTCCTTCATGTCAAAGAGTCAGAATTGCTTTGTCTGGGGGTAAAACCAGGAGTTACAAGGGCAGACATGACAACACCTTCCCATTGGCAAAAGGCTTAAGCTGGGAAACAGAAGAAACCATTTTGCACATCTCCTGAGAACACAACAGAAAATAAGTTTCAGTCAGAGACAGGATAATTGCAGTGAGACTGAAGGAAAAGCTTCCCAGGCACAGAGATAATTGAGCAGTGAAATGCACAGCCCAGGGAGCTGAGGGACCCTCAGCACTGAGGATTTCAACACCAAGGTGTAGAAAGATCTGCCAGGAAAGGATGAGGTTTCACCTCACTCCGCAGTGATGCAGGGACACAGACCTTTCCAGACCTGCTGTTCTTCTGCAAGGAGCCCAGCACCTTATGATCCTCCTCCTAGCCAGGACAGCCACTACAGCCAGTGGCCAGTGGCCCTGTATCACATTGCCATAACCTGTCTGACCCCAGCCCAGCTCCCTCAGCCACGTCTGGCTGCGCCTAAACCTTCAAGCAGCAGCTGCCGTGCTTGGCTGCCCATCCAGGTACCACAAACAGCCACCCCTTGGCCTCTGGATCTCAGCCAGGCCACAACCAGCACCACTGACAGCTTTGCTGCTGGGATACCTTGGCAGGCCTGTGGGAGCCAGAGGAGGCTCTGGAGCAGTTCCTGAATTTGGAGCCATCTCAGCTGCTGTTTGGTTTTTGTTTCCCAGGTCAGCTCCACTGCCCCTGTGGCTGGACACAGGAGGAGTTCTTTTCTCTCTTTGCAACCTCAGTTTCCTGGGAATCACTTCAGCTGTCTCTTGCCTCACTTCAGAACACTGGGTGTGACTTATTTTAGAGGAATCTTTCTTTGCCAGACTTTCTGGATCCTGTTTCTTGCCTTCAGGCTTTCCAGCTGGGGGGCATGTCTGAGGAAGGAGCTCTGAGGCTTCTTTTCGGGCTGCATGGAGCTGTTGCAGCAAGAGGCTTTTCCCTGAGCAATTCCTCCTGCAAAGGAAACAAAGCCTGATTTAACCAAGAGAAAGATTCAAACTCTGAGGAGCTTCTCCTGCTGGTGGCAGCTCAGAACAAGGACTGAGCTTCCACACAACTGATAGCTGTTGGTAACAGCAGCACAAACCACAGACAGCACAGAACTGACCTTATCTGCAGCTTCTGCAGCTCAGACAGCTCACACCTACTGCAAGAGCCCTCAGCAAACACTGCAGGCACAGGGATCAGAGCCTATGGACTGCTGTCCCCTTGAGATACAGGAGTTGGGATCACAGACGGACAGAAGAAGAGTTCTGCTAATTATCTTAAAATCACAGAATGGTTTAGGCTGGAAGAGACCTTCAAGATCATCCAGCTCCAACCTCCTGCCATGGGCAGGACAACTCCCACCAGCCCAGGGTGCTCGAGGCCTCATCCAGCCTGGCCTGGAGCACCTGCAGGGAGGTTGTGGATCACAGAATCTGGCAACCTGTGTCTCCCTACCCTCACTGCCAAGAATTTCTTCCTCATCTCCACTCTCAGTCTCTCCTCTCCCAGCTCAAAGCCATTGTCCCCCATCCTGGCACTCCCAGCCCTTGTCCAGAGTCCCTCTCCAGCTCTCCTGCAGCCCCTTCGGGCACTGGAAGGCTGCTCTGAGGTCTGCCTGGAGCCTTCTCTTCTCCAGGATGAACAGCCACAATTCTCCCAGTCTGTTCCCACAGGTGAGGTTTTTCAATCCTCTGTCTTCATAACCTGCTCCAACAGCTCTCAGTCCTTCTTGTGCTGGGACCACAGCACAAAGCTTTTTGTTAGGCTTTTTGGCTTAATTTCCCCTGTGTCCCCTGCAGGTCAGTGACACTGCTGTGCTGCCAGCAACCAGAGTGCTGTGGTGGTGGTGTGGGGTGAGACATTCTGTGGTGACACGAAGGGCAGAGATGCTGGTTTGGGCTTGGAGCTCTGATCCCAAGCTGTCTGCTACAGGAAGGCTGCAGCTCAGTTTACAGCTCATTTGCTGATTGCCAGCAAATAATGTAGCTCATTTTGGTGACAGCTGAGAGGTACCCAGAGTGAGTGACAGCTGGAGCTGGGTGTGAGTGAGGTGGCTGTGTGCATAAGCACACAGCATCACACTGCTGTGCCAAGCCACACCTGTGCTTCCCAGAGCAGAGAGCAAGCACGTGGAGGAAGCTCTTTCTGTTCCTGACCTCATACCCAGAACCATCAGATCAGCACTGGCTGCTCTACCAAGGGGTACAGCTGGTAGGAGTCTGCTAGCTTGTGGCAGTTGTAGGAGAGCAGCCTGTGGTGCCATGCTAGAGCTGCACGGCCTGAGCGCTGCAGGGGCAGACGAGGAGCACACTGTCTCTGGGCTGAGTGCCTGGAGGTCAAGATGACCAAGGATATTGCACTGCAGAACATGGAGCCCTGCAGAAGTCATCTGCCCCTAGAGTCACAGAGTGGACCTTAAAGATCAGCCAGTTCTAACTCCTGCTGGGAGCAGGAACACCTCCTATTAGATCAGGTTGCTCAAGGTCTCATCCAACCTGGCTTTGAACACTTCCAAGCTTGGAGCCTGCAGAGCTTCTCTGGGCTGTTCCAGTGCCTCCCCACCCTCATGATGAACAATTCCTTTCTTGCAGTTTGAAGCCACTACTCCTCATCCTGTTGCTGCTATGGAAGAGTGAAACTGGCACTCACAGATTGCATCAGGTTGGAAGGGACTCTCCAAGGGCATCTTGTTCAACCCCCAGCAGGCAGCAGGGACACCTCCAGCCAGAGCAGGCTGCACAGGGACACATCTAGCGTAACCTTGAATGCCCCAGCCACCTCCCTGGGCAGCCTGTGCCAGTCTCTCCTCACCCTCACTGTGCAGAGCTTCCTCCTGGTGTCCAGCCTAACTCTGCCCTGCTCCAGTTCCAAACCACTGCACCCTTGTGAATGGGTCCTGCCCTGCTGAGACCAAGAGGCTTTCTTTAGGAGCAGAACTGAGCGACACTTGCAGGCATTTAATTTGTGAATGCTCATTAGCAACACCAAACCAAACCAACCTGCAGTCAGCTCAGCTCTGCACCACTCCAGATTTACACAGCTGCAACTTCTGCATTAGCATCAGAGCAAGAGGAGACCAAGCACCAGCTTGGCCCCGTGTGCTGCTGGCTTTGGGTCAGCTGCAAGAGACACTGAGTGTGCAGGCTCCATTCCTTGGCAAACCATTTCTGCTTCCAGGCCATGAAAGGGCAGGTGGCTGGCATAGCACCACAAGTGCCCTGCCTGCCCTCTGCACTGCTGCCATGTCAACTTCCATGCAGCAGGCCTCTACGCATGAGCCACAGGAAGGTGTTTCAAGCTTGACATATCTGCTTCCCTCCAAACAAACACGTGGGCATGAATCAAACCCCGACCTCAGCAACAGGAAAAGGCTGGCACTGTGCCTGGGGGACAATCAACAGCTTAGGATGCCACCCCTCACACTCTCAACCCTTTCCCCTCTTCCCTTCACTCCCCGTTAAGGAGAGCTGAGAGCATCCCTGCCCACACAAGGCATTCAACATTTTCTCTCAATTAACATCTCCAGCCTGTGTTATTAGCTCTAAAAATAAAGGTTTGGCTCAGTCAACTCCCTACAACACCATCAGGGCTGGGCTCTGAGTCATTTCAAACCCAGTCCTCACCTCACTCAGCTCTAGAGCAAGGGGCAGGTTTTCCAGGCACCCAGCTCTGCTCTGTCTTTTGAGCTGGCTCCCCTGTCCAGGAGCAGGCTGCTGTCCTGCCACAAGGAGCAACAGCTTCTGTATCATCACCATGCCACAGCACAGTGATCTGCTGGGGCCACACTGGAGCACCTTCATAGAATCATAGAATGGTAAGGTTGGAAGGGACCTCAAAGCTCATCCAGTTCCAACCCCCTGCCATAGGCAGGGACACCTCCCACTAGCACAGGTCACTCAAGGCCTCGTCCAACCTGGCCTTGAACACCTCCAGGGAGGGAGCAGCCACAACCTCCCTGGGCAACCTGTGCCAGTGTCTCACCACCCTCACTGGAAAGAACTTCCTCCTAACATCCAGTTTACTTCCTTACAGGGCTGCTTGTAGCTGTGCAGCCCAGGACAGGAAACACTTCAATCTGAATGCTCTCACTCTAACACTGATAGGGCAAACATCTGAGTTTCATAACAAGTTCACACTGCATCATCTGAACTAGGGTCCTGGGACAGAAAGAACCTTACATTCTCTTTGCTGCTTGGGCCTTAACTGTCATTGTCTCCTCTTCTTCACTGAAGCTGCTGCTTGCACTGTGAAACAAAACTGAGCAGTTAACTCTGTTCCATCTGGGTGCTGGCTGCTCATCATTTCTGGCCTGCAGACTTAGGACCACCATGAAAAAGTAGGAGAGAGACTTTCAGGGGAGGCCAGAGAATGGGTTGGAAGGCACCTCCAAAGGTCATCCAGTCCAACACCCCCTCCAGTCAGCAGGGCACCTCCAGGTGTTAGGAGCTGCAGCAAAGAGAGTAACTGCAGTGACCACCCCGCAGTGTGTTAGCTGTTTCCCCACCGCAGCACTGCTTCTGGTGACTGTTTTCTTCCAGGCCTTGCTGCAGCAAGCAGCCACCTCAGCCACCATCAGCCCCTGGGGAAAGGACAGCCTCTGCCAGGCTCTGCTGCAGGCTGAGAAGAGTTCAGCTCCTCATGACTGACTGTGAGAGAAAGCAGAAAGCAGCATCCAGATCTGCCTGCCAGCAGTGCAGTGAAGTTCATCCTCAGCTTCCAGCTCAACACAACACAAGGGGGAACTTCTTTACTGTAAAGGTCCCAGAGCACTGCCACAGGCTGCCCAGAGAGGTTGTGGAGTCTCCTTCTCTGGAGACTTTCAAGGCCTGTCTGGATGTGTTCCTCTGTGACCTGAGCTGGATTGTCTGGTCCTGCTCTGGCAGGCGGGGTTGGACTTGATGATCTCTTTGGGTCCCTTCCAACCCCTGGCATCCTCTGATCTGTGATCCTGTCCATCCTCCAGCTCAGCCAGCTGCAGCCACTGCTGCTCCCTGCAGCCAGACTTGCTGTTCTTTCCCTGCATGGGCTGCACCTCCTGCTTGTGCTGCCTACACTCCCAGGCACTGCCTGGCTGAGGGGAGCTGTTCTGTCCTGAGAACACATCTGTGCTCAGACCAGGGCTGTGCCTCCTTACCAAGGTCACTGAGGGGTGCACAGGAGAACACTTGGAGCTACCCTTCCCAAGGATCAGATGCAGAGAGAAGGTTTCCATTTCCCAGTTTGTGTTCCTTACTTCTCAGCAGCAGCAGAGCCAGGACTTACCTTTGCTGCCCATCAGGGAACATTGCTGACTTCTGTGCTTTGGCCTCTCTCACATCTGTGAGAGGCTCTGGCAGACCCTTGGAGCTCATCATGATTCTTCTTGGAAAACTTGGTGAAGATGAGAGCACTGCAACAGCCCTAGGCAGAAAGAAGAGTGTTACAGCATGTCTTTATCCAGACAAGGAGTCCTGCAGGGGGTGGACTGTGATCAGAACTGGATTGTGAAAGGAGCTTTGTGCCTGGCTGCTGTAAAGATTCACCCCCTGCTGTATGCCTGCTGTCCACCACCTTTCCAAGCTATACTCAAAGACTCAGCTTCCCCTGAGAACCCAAAGGCAGCAGCAGGAGGAACAGAGCTCTCCAAGTGACAACATCAAATCCCTCTGCAGAACAAAGGCAGGGAGTTATGGTACCAAAGAGTTCAGCATCAGTCAGCAGGAGCAGGCCCCTCGCTGCCCTGAAGGATAAAATAGAATTGCCAAAGGAAGCAAAATGCAAATCAGCTCAGAGGCTCTGCCTGCCTGGCACCTTCCCCTCCACAGCCTTGTTCCACTGGTCCCCTCTATGCTGTCACACTGCCACTGTCCCCTCCAAAGAGCCTGGAAATGCACCTCCTTCACACAGACCCCTCTAGGCCACACTGCCAGCCCCACTGATGCCCACACAACTTCACCCTGGGTACCTGAGTGAATCTGAGGCACCAGGAGCAGATGACCAAACCTGTGGCTGTGGTAATTTGCTCAGCCTGCCCTGCCTTTCCTACTTGCTCTAGACAAAGGTGGTGGTTGCTGGAGGGTGGCAGCTGAGGTGGCAGGATCCTGACCTGCTGAATGGCTGAATCTCAGGTTTCTCCTCTAGCAGCCCTGTAGAACTGCAGCTAAAACCTCAGCTTGCTGCAGAGGCTGCAGAGAAAAGGGCCCCAAGGTGCAGGCATCCCTGCTGGCAGCCATGGACACCGAAGTGCACAGGACAGAACAGGACCTACTTTTTCTGCTGCTGCTCTGGAGAGGACAGCTGGGTTGGTGGGCACCTGTAGCCTGCAGGCACTGCCCTGCACTGCCTGGCACACAGCTCTTCTGGCTTCTCCAATAGCTGATCTTCAGATCTGCTCCTGAAGGCATCTATGGAAGATCAGCAAAGAGAGTCAACAGTTGTGGTCTTCTGCCATGGGATCCTCCTGTCCCCATTTCCACACTGTTCCTTTGTCTCCAGCCTGTCAGAAGGGAAGGGTAAAGTGACTTTTGTCACCTGCATCTAAGTCACTTCAAACCTTCATCCATCTTCTCTCTTGGCCCCTGACAGCCATGAAGCACTGGTTTCAAGCTATGAAAACAAGATGAGATCTTGAGGGAAGCTAATTGGAAATGTTTCACAGAGGCATTTAAACCTCACTGCAATTTCAGCAGTCAAGATGATGCTGCAGGGAACAACTTCAGCACAGGAACCTGAGCTTCATTTCTTGTTAAAGCCTTTCAGCAAAGCTGGTATCAATTTGGCAATGTTACCATGATCTGCTGAGGACAAAGCAGCTCCTGTATGAGTCCCATCTCTCTGCTGCTCCAGCTCCTCAGGATTCTTGCCTTGATCCCATTGCTCCATGCGCTGAAAGAAAACAGATGAAGTGTGATGGAAAACTTACTCCCAAAAGACTGTTACAAAACAAAAAGCCCTTTGACTCACATCCTTTGCAGCAATGCCATCAGATTCCTCTGGCACACATACACAGAGTCACAGAGTCCCAGCAAAAGGGAAGGGATCTCTGGAGATCACCCAGCCCAAGCCCCTGCCCCACCCACAGCAGCTTGCCCAGCAGCACAGTGCCCAGCTGGCCTTGGAAGCTCTCCACACAAGGACACTGCACAGCCTCTCTGGGCAGCCTGCTCCAGGCCTCCAGCACCCTCAAACCAAACAACTTTCTCCTCCTGCTCAGCTGCAACCTCCTGGGTGCCACTTTGTGCCCCTTGCCCCTTGTCCTGGCCCTGGGCACCACTGACAAGAGTCTGGCCCCAGCCTCTTGCCCCCCACCCTTCATATTTATAAACATCAGTAAGGTCTCCTCTCAGCCTTCTCTCCTCCAGACTAGGCAGCCCCAGGGCTCTCAGCCTTTCCTCCTCCACACAGACGTTCCAGGCCCTTCATCATCCTCACAGCCTCTGTTGGAGTCTGCAGTCCCTGTCCCTCTTGCTCTGGGGAGCCCAGAGGTGGACAGGATACTCAAGGCCACCTATGCACTGGTTCTGTAGGAGGCCCTGAACAGAAATGCCAGGTTCACACTCTGCTAGTGAAGCCCTCCTGAGCTTACAGGCCAAGCAGAGCTCTAGAGCTGCAGCCCTGAGGGGAACAACCTCTCCAGGCTGGGGTCATGCACACAGTCACCAGGCAGGAGCTGCCCAGCCCACAGGCTTGGCAGAGAATGAAGGCACCAGGAACAACCTAGCCCTCCTCTTCTCTCCACCACCCTCACCAGGTGCTGCAGCAAAGACCAGATGCTGGCAGTCTCTCTGGGCCCAGAGTGGTTCCCTGTCTCCCCTGGGACAGACACTGTGGGTGGCTCTCTTGAGTGAGCCCAGGACCCATGCTGCTGGCCCAGGACTTCTGCTGCCAGCATGGGCTGTGAACGGCAGGGAGCTGGGAGAGGCAGGACCCAGCAAACCCCAAATTCCAGCCAACAAATGCAACTAAGAGCATTGTGCTAGAGCAGAGTTTGGCACTGCAGCTCTTTTTTGTGCCCTCTGCCCCACAAGCAGACCTCCAAGAGCTCTTCCTTGGGCCACTCACCTGCAGTGACAAGTGGGTCAGCTCTCGGAGGTGGCCACCTGAGGGACACTCCTCCCCAGCAGTTCTCTCTGCATTGCTGTCAATGCCATATGAGAGAGGCTTCATACTGAGCTCTGTGTGGCCTGGTGATGGGTCCAGAAAGATTTTGGAGAGGATCTTTGTCTTTACCAGCTTTCTCCTCTCTTTTGGAGTGCCCAGCCCTTCTACAGACAGTGCTGTATTGAGCCAGGAGTTCTCTCTTTCCATGCCCTGTTTCCCGCTCAGTTCTTCCTCTTCAAGGTGATCCCTGGAATCTGCAAGAGACTCATCAAACCAGCTCCCTTCTGGCTCAGAATCCCTTCAGTGTGGGCAGCAAGACTGGAAGTCTCACCTTGAGTTGTTTGTGTATCTTCCTTTGCAAAGACTTGGACACCTTCTGGTTGTTTCTGAAAGCCAAAACTTTCCAGATCACCTTTCCAGATCTCCCATGGGTGTCTGTCTGCTTCCTGGGTTAGCTACAGGTGGAGGAAGTACAGAGATGCAGAAAGCCACATCCCCTGAGCATTCACAGCTAGCACACAAGGCAGTGCCTGCGAGATGGCAGCTGCACTGCAGACACCACCTGGGGCCAGCACACACCATAGGACAAGGGGAAAGGGCCTCAGGCTGCACCAGGGCAGGGTTAGGTTGGACATGAGAAGAAACTTCTTCACTGAAAGGGTTCTCAAAGCCTAGCCCAGGCTGCCCGGGGAGGTGGCTGAATGCCCATCCCTGGAGATGATTCCCAGAGGCAGATGTGGTGCTGAGGGCCATGGGTGGGCTGCCATCCAGCATGGCCTGCCCAGGTTGGAGAGTTGGGCAGAAAGAAACCAAGGGCAAGTGTAGGGTCCTGTGCCTGGGAAGGAGCAACCCCCTGCATCAGGACAGGTGAGGGGGGACCTGCTGGGAAGCAGCTCTGGGGAGTGGACAAGAAGATCTCTTTCATGAAGAAAGGCTGAGGGACTTGAGGCTGTTGGACCTGCAGAAGAGCAGCCCCAGAGGGGATGTGAGCAATGCTCAGCAGGAACTAAAGGAGCTGTGGGGGGCAAGAGGCTCTTGTCAGTGGTGCCCAGGGACAGGCCAAGGGGCAATGGACACCAACTGGAACATCAGAAGTTCCATCTGAACATGAAGAGGAACTTCTTTATATTGATGGTGGTGGAGCACTGAAACAGGCTGTCCAGAGAGGTTTTGGAGTCTCTGTCTCTGGAGCCATTCAGAGCCCACCTGGATGCCATCCTGTGCAACCTGTTCTGAGTGAACTTGCTTTGGTGGGCTGGGTTGGACCACACAGTCTCCAGAGGTCCCTTCCAAGCCCTGTGATGCTGTGATGAAAAGAAGGAAGGATCTAGTCTCTAGTGGCAGAGAGGACAGGGGACTCTGCCCTTCNGTGGTGCTGAGGGCCATGGGTGGGCTGCCATCCAGCATGGCCTGCCCAGGTTGGAGAGTTGGGCAGAAAGAAACCAAGGGCAAGTGTAGGGTCCTGTGCCTGGGAAGGAGCAACCCCCTGCATCAGGACAGGTGAGGGGGGACCTGCTGGGAAGCAGCTCTGGGGAGTGGACAAGAAGATCTCTTTCATGAAGAAAGGCTGAGGGACTTGAGGCTGTTGGACCTGCAGAAGAGCAGCCCCAGAGGGGATGTGAGCAATGCTCAGCAGGAACTAAAGGAGCTGTGGGGGGCAAGAGGCTCTTGTCAGTGGTGCCCAGGGACAGGCCAAGTGGCAATGGACACCAACTGGAACATCAGAAGTTCCATCTGAACATGAAGAGGAACTTCTTTATATTGATGGTGGTGGAGCACTGAAACAGGCTGTCCAGAGAGGTTTTGGAGTCTCTGTCTCTGGAGCCATTCAGAGCCCACCTGGATGCCATCCTGTGCAACCTGTTCTGAGTGAACTTGCTTTGGTGGGCTGGGTTGGACCACACAGTCTCCAGAGGTCCCTTCCAAGCCCTGTGATGCTGTGATGAAAAGAAGGAAGGATCTAGTCTCTAGTGGCAGAGAGGACAGGGGACTCTGCCCTTCTGTCACACAGCTGAGTGTCAGATAGCAGCAGCTACCCCCAGCAGACAGCCAGAGCAGTGGGGGTGCAGTATCCTGCCCTGCACACAACGTTCCACAACCTGCATGCCTGAGTCTTCCTGGGAGAACTCCTGCAGCAGCTCTGACAGGTCAGGAATGAAGCTGGGCTGCTCCCACTGGTAGATGTAAAGGTCCTCATCGTCCTCAGAGTCTGACTGCAGAGAGAGACTCAATCAGAACAGGCAGTGCTCACCCACATCCCAGCTGGGCACTCATGAACTGTGTTGCCACCACCTGCCCCAAGTCCAGAGCCAGGAGTTTCCTCTGCAGCTGCCCCTTCACTGGCAGCCCAACCCCCAGCAGCCAAGGCTGCCCAACAGGGCCTAAGGGCTGCCCAAGCTGCAAAACCCTGCAGAAGGCTGGAGCTGGCTGCCAGCTCTCTGAGCAAAGGGATGGAAAGACTCCTGAGGGACTCTTCGCCCTGCCCCAGTCACCACCCAGAGTAGCCAGAGCAGGACTGGTCCCAAAGGGAAGGGGAGCTGGGAGGGGAAGAACAATTGGGAGCATGAGAGCCTCACCAGGCAAAGCCCAGTCCCACAGCACCACAGAGGAGCAAGTGGATAGTGAAAATGTCAAGAAACCAGTTGATAAGGCAATGGTGTGGTGAGCAGGAGATCAGAGGCCAAGCCTGAAAGACATTCAGAGGTAAGAGCCTGGACTGAAGCAGGCCCAGCCAGAAACCAGAGCTCCTCCAACACAGCACAGCCAAAGAAGGAAAGCTCAGAGCTGAGCTTAAATGGAGCAGCTGGGAACATGGGTGGGAGCCCCATCTGAGGCTGGGCAGGGCTATGAGGGCTTATCACTGCCACCAGGCACCCAGCAGTCACCTTTCAGAATGCAGAAGCAGCACCTGGTCCTTGGCTGGACAGAGGTTAAATAGCTTGGAACATCTTTGCACACTTTCAAGGCCCTCCTGGATATGACCTGCTTTGACAAGGGGGTTGGACTTGATGCTCTTCAGAGGTCCTTTCCAGCCCCTACTAGCCTGTTGCAGGTCACACAGGAACACATTCAGGTGGGTCTTGAAAGACTCCAAAGAAGACTCCACAACCTCTCTGGACAGCCTGCTGCAGGGCTCCAGCAGCCTCACACCAAACAAGTTCTCCTGAGCCACACCAGCAGCCCAGACATGCCAGTGCCAGAGCTAGCAGCAGTGCCTGGCCCTGTCAGGCTGTGCTGCCATCCAGTGAGACGTGACCAGGCTGCAAAGCTGGGCACACAGAACCTCACGAAGGTCACCAAGTGTAGGGTCCTGCACCTGAGCAGTAACAACCTCCTGCAGCAGGACAGGCGAGGGGGGACCTGCTGGGAAGCAGCTCCCTGGAGAATGACCTGGGAGTGCTGGGGGACAAGAAGTTCCAGAAACCAGCAATGTGCCCTTATGGCCAAGAAAGCCAATGGTGCCCTGTGGGTATGAAGAGTGCGGCCAGCTGGGCAAGGGAAGTTCTCCTGACCCCCTACTCTGCCTTAGGGAGCCCTGGGTCCAGTTCTGGGCTCCCCAGTCCAAGAGAGACAGAGAACTGCTGGAGAGAGTCCAGGGGAGGCTGCAAAGCTGCTGAGGGGCTTGGAGCAGCTCTGGGAGGAGCAAAGGCTGAGAGCCCTGGGGCTGAGAGCCTGCAGAAAAGCAGCCCCAGAGGGCAGCTGAGCAATGCTCAGCAAGAGCTAAAGGAGCTGTGAGGGGCAAGAGGCTGGGGCCAGACTCTTGTCAGTGGGGCCCAGGGCCAGGACAAGGGGCAGTGGGCACTAAGTGGCACCAAGGAGGTTTCATCTGAGCAGGAGGAGAAAGCTGTTTGTTGTGAGGGTGCTGGAGGCCTGGAGCAGGCTGCGGAGTGTCCTTGTGTGGAGAGCTTCCAAGGCCAGCTGGGCACTGTGCTGCTGGGCAAGCTGCTGTGGGTGCCCTGCTTTGGCAGGGTGTTGGGCTGGATGATCTTCAGAGGTCTCTTCCCACCCCACCCTGCTGGGACTCTGGAATTCTGTGACTAGACAGGGAGACACTTTTGTTATCTGCACTGACTGTCCCTTTCCTGTGAACAGGGATTTCAGCAGCCAAGGGGCAGCCTGTCCTGTCCCAGACATGAAGACCCAGCAAGTTAAAATCCTAGAAGGGTGAAGAATGCTGCTCCACAGCAGCCAGCCCTGGGTTTTGTATGAGGAGTTTGGTGGCACTGCGCTGCTCTGCAGGTAGCACAGGAAGGCAAAGTGATTGACGGAGGATTGCAGGCAGGGACAAAACCAGAATTCAGGATTGAAGTATCTGCCAAATGCTCGTTCCAGTGGCCCACAAAGCCTTCAAGAAAACCACTTTTCTGTGACCCCCATACATAGAGAAAGGTACTAATGGCAAGGCCATTGCTGTGAAGAACAGCAGAATCCTGGCGATCATGAGACCTCTTCACTTCCTTTTGAACCAGCACTGTGCTCCTTCTGTGCTGGAGCTGTGACCGAGCAAGCAGCAGTGCAAGCTGGCTCTGCAGGAAGCTCACTGCCCTACTCTTCCCAGCCCAGAAGTGCTGCTGGTCTGGAGAAACCAGCCCTGTGCTCGGGCTCCAGGGGACACAGCCGGAGGAGAGGGTTGTGTCAGTCAGAGGTGAGCCAGCAGCTGGGGCTGAGTGTGCAGTGTTAGGAGTCCAGAGGGGAGAGCACAGCAGCATCCAGCAGCGCCTGGGAGGTGACCTTCTCTTGCTCTGGAGTCAAGCGAGAAAGGAAGGCAACTCCAGCGCTTACCGCGGAGCTGCCGGGGCTCAGGCAGGGCAGCTGGTCCCGCACTGCAGTCAGGATGGCTGCCCACCGACAGGGGCTGCTCCTCTGTAGAGGAGCCTCGCATGGATGCTCCGTGTCCTCACTTTGCCCTCCAGAGGCCATCTGAGCAGCTTCCCTTCAGTCAGATGAAAGCTGAAGCAGACCTCAGAGAAGAACAGAACGGATACGTCAGTACAAAACCAGAGCCAAGCCTGTGCACTCATGGCCAGTAGAACCCTCAGCACTCCCAGGGTCTGCACTACCAGCAGGGAACGATTAACTCTGCAGTTCTGGAGCCCTTTCTTCCCACCTCCCCTCTGAGACTAGAGGGCTGAGAGCTTTCTGCCCTGCTCACCAGAGCCACCCATAACTGAGGCCTCACAAGGGGCAGCTTAGCCTCTCCTTTCTGGGTCCTTTTTGGGGTCTCATAGCCAGCCTGAGTGGTAACTGTGCTGTTGGCAGAGCATTCCCACACTGCCTGCCTGGTTACACCTCTGCTCTCAGCTGCTGCTTACTCCTCTTCCCTATTTCTCTCATGTTCACTCCTCCCTGATGAGATAAAAGGATTTATGGCCACCTGTTTCCACCGGGTTTGTACAACAGCAGCTGAGAGCAGGCAGGCTTTGGGATGCTGACCTCAGTGCTCACAAAGCAGGCTCTGTTCTCACACCTTCCTCGATGGACAGGAGGAGCCGAGACAGCACAGTGTGGCTGTCACTGCACTAACAAGTTAGCTAATGAGGCCTTTTGGAAAGCCTTTAACATTTCATGCTACAGCTGAGTGGTGTCCTGAGGAGTCAGACACGAGAGCGCATCATTTCTGTTTGGCAAGAACGGTGCTGTGGTTGGTGACTGCAGTCTGGTCAGCACTGCAGTAGCTGTTCCCAGGCAGCACTGGCAGCATCACCTGCACTGCTGTGCACTGCTGACACTTCTCTAAGTGAAACTCCTCTCATTCTCTGCCAAGTTTACAACTTGCAAAGCACCTTTGGTGATCCTCATCTGCCTTATCCATAGCGGTGGCTTTGTTCACCTCAGACAAGTCCTGCGCGTGGCTCGGGCAATGGGAGGGAACGCCCAAGGCTGGGTGCCAAGCTCTGACAGTAAGCAGAGGTGTCCAAGGCAGCTCTGAGATACTCGTGGAGTCTTCTCTCCAGGACGAACGCCCCCAGCTCCCTCAGCCTGTCCTCACAGCGGAGCTGCTGCACCCCCTGGATCATCTTTGTGGTCTCCTCTGTACTCGTTCCAATAGACCTAGGCCCCTCTCACAGTGAGGACACCGGACCTGGACGCAGGATTCGAGGTGGGAAGGGAGAAGCCGAAAAGCAACCCTTCGGCTGGAGGCCGTCTCCACAGGCATGCAGCCCGCGGCGGCCCGGGAATGAGATACCCCCTGCTGCCTGCACTCGCCACCCGGCCCGGGCTGCTCTCCGGTCCCGCCGCGCCAGGCGCCAGCCCTAACGCAACCCGCGGAAGCGGCTCCCTGCCAGCCGGAAATGGCGGCCGGGCCCACGCATGCGCCCATGCGCCAGCGCCTCCGTCGCCATGGCAACGGAGCCAGCTGCTCCCTCCCCGCCGTCCCGTCTTCCCCTCCCCTCCACCGCCCCTTCCTCCCACTCCCAGCTCCCCCGGGCACCCTCCCCGCTGCCTCAACCCCGGCCTCGGTTCCTAGCAGTGGGATAACGGCAACCGCTTTGACTTATGGCGGAAAATCAGGACCGGCTGCTCAGCAGCAACGCAGCGCTGAAACCTCCACGACTAGTCGCAACAGCGTACCGTCGACACACCGCCCGCCTCTATCGCTACGCTTTGTGTCTCCCCCAACCCCTCCCCGTACCTCAGCCTCCGACTCGGCTCCTCCCCGCCTGCTCGAACCGCCACACGCCATTGGCTATCCTCCGCCCCGCCTCCTCAGAGAGCCGCCTTTGATTGGCCTAGAGCAGGTTCCGATTTCCCCCTGCGGAGGCTCATGGGTATTGTATTCTGGAGGCGTGGCTGAGTCCCAGCGTGCATTGCGCGGGAGGGGGCAGCTTCCGGTAGCGGCGCTCACCGAGTGTGCAGGTGAGAGGTGGAGAGGGCTGGAGGTTGCTTTGCAGTGAGTGTAGGGAGGGACGGACTGTTCGGGTGCAGCGCCAGAGGTGGGGGTCGGAGCGGTTGTGGTCCGGGAGCTGAAGTCTGCTGGCTCCGCAGTAGAGCAGGCCGGAGCATCGCGCCACTGGGATGCCCCGGCCTACCCGACCGCGGAGCCAAGAAGTGCCTTAGAGAAGCTGTCCAGGTGAGACAAGCGGCCTTGCGGCTTTTCAGGCAACCGGAGCCCGCCCAGCACCGAGCCCCGCGTCCTGCGGTGTCTGGGCTGCTTTGAAGTGCCTTGTCTGGCGTGGCTCACTCTCCTCTACTGACAAGCACCCTCCTAAATGTGGCTGTTGAACTGGGTTTGTGCCTCTGATGTTGAGTTTTTGGGCTGTGTGATGTGCTTGAGAGTGCCAGGTTCGCGGTTGGAGACCATGGTGTGTTTTAAGGTGCTTGAGAATGCTAGGTGCAGATGTGGAGCTCTCGTCTCATCAGAAGGACCTATGTGGATGGGAGGAAGAGGATGTGAGAGTGTGAATTTAGCAGAGGTGGTGCCTGGTGAGTGGTGGTTAGTTGGGCGCGTTCTGTGTTGGGCACTGGTTGCTTCTCAAATCACTTCTGATTTAGTGTAGCTCTTCTGCCACTGTTACCTGCTGTCACTTGTTTCTTAGGCTTGTTCTCCAAAAAAATGTATTTAGGTGGTTTTTGTTGTTTTCAAGTGAAGGTTTTATAGTATATTTCTTTAGTTCTGCTTTTCTCATGTGCTCAGGCAGCAAACTCTCTGAATTTAGGGCAGTGTGGTGTCTACTCCCTCCTCCAAGTCTCACTGCAGTGATGATCAGTAGCTGAATGTTGAGAGAGTAAAACCAATTAACAACTTCATGGGGCTAAGAAAGGGCTCCAGCAAATGGTAGCTTAATTACTCTGCCCCAAAGCAAGAGGACAGCATGTAAATGTTCAGAAGGTCTCTGGCTAGCTTATGTTTAGCAACCAGTGTTTGCTGGGCACCCATCACAGTGCTTTTGGCTTAACTGTCACAAGGATTCTTGTGGACTTTAACCAAACTCTTCCATGCTGCAGCTCGAGTTGTTCTATCATAGAATCAGTCAGGGTTGAAAGGGACCACAAGGATCATCTAGATCCAACCTCCCTGCCATGGGTAAGGACACCTCACACTAGATCAGGCTGTCCAGAGCCTCATCCAGCCTGGCCTTAAACATCTACCTGGGCAACCCATTCCAGGGTCTCACCACCCTCATGCTGAAGAACTTCTTCCTAACATCCAGTCTGAATCTGCCCATTTCTAGCTTTGTTCCATTCCCCCCAGTCCTATCACTACCTGACAGCCTAAAAAGTCCCTCCCCAGCTTTCTTATAGGCCCCCTTAAGATACTGAAAGGTCATAATAAGGTCATCTGTGAGCCTTCTCCTCTCCAGACCGAACAGCCCCAACTCCTTCAGTCTCTCCTCATAGGAGAGGTGCTCCAGCCCTCTGATCATCCTCGTGTAATATCTATCCTGTGATACTCACCACGGCCACAAGGAACAGCAGTTCTGCCCTCCTTCCTCCAATGACCACTCTAGATTTGAAGACTGTTCTCCTAAGTGCCTTCCAGGCATCTCCTCTTCAGTCTGGACAGCCCTGATTTCAAACCAGCTAGCCTTTTCATTTCAGTCCTTAGGGCCCTGCTCATTTCTCTTGTTCTCCTCTGGATTCTGTTCAGCTGCCCCTGTTTTCTCAGGTGCTTATCGAACTGACTTGCTTCAGTCCAGAGACACGCTGAAGTTTCAGAGTGGAAAAAAGATGCAGGAAGGCAGAGCACAGTGCAGGTGGTAGGACTGAGGATGAGAGTCTTTAACCCTGTGGGATCAGGCATAGCCTTTCTGTCATGTCAGTGTTGCTGGCCGACTGTGGGGATGGTAGCTAAAGCCTTTTGCTGGCTGACTCTGGCAAAGACCAAAGGTCTGTGGGTTCTCTAGTTAATTTACCCAACAAAGAGTTATGCAGGGAAGGTAGTGAGCCTACTTCTCCAAACAGCTGTGAAACCTCTCCAGGGATGGGGACTGGGCTGCCTGGACAACCCTCAAGGAGAAGAAATGTTCCTCATCTCCAACTGAAAACCTCCCCTGGGGCAACTCGAGGCCATTTCCTCTCCTCTTGCCACTTGTTCCTTGGGAGCAGAGCCCAATCCCCACCTGGCTGCGGCTTCCTCTCAGGGAACTGGAGAGAGCAATGAGCTCTGTCCTCAGCCTCCTCTTCTCCAGACTCAACACCCCCAGCTCCCTCAGCTGCTTCTCCCCAGCCCTGTTCTGCAGACACTTTCCCAGCTCTGTTGCCCTCCTCTGGCCCTGCTCCAGCTCCTCAGTGTCCTTCTGGGAGTGAGTGGCCCAGGACTGACCCCAGGATTTGAGGTGCAGCCTCACTAGTGCTGAGCGCAGGGTCACAATCCCTACCCTGCTCCAGCTGCCCACACCATTGCTGATGCAGAGTAGGCTGCTGGTGCCCTTCTTGGCCACTTGGGCACACCCTGGCTCATCTTCAGTCAGCTGTTGACTGACAGCTCCAGGTCCTTTTGCACTGGGCAGTGAATCATTCTGCAGAATTAAGCTGGCAGGCAGTTATCAGAACAAAGGAAATTTGCTGTTGGCTTAACTGTCCAACAGAAAACGTGGGAGCAGGCAAAGGCCAGAACTGCTGGTGTGAAGTGGGTGAGACGAGCCTGCAGGTAGAGGAGAGTGCTCCCTGCTGAAATCTGCAGCTGGAGAGCTCCAGTGACAGACATAGCTGTGGCAAAAGGCTTTTTGTGAGGTGCCAAAGAGGACACTGCTGTGAGTGCTTCATACGATTGGTCTGCAACACTGCCCCAGGCTAGGGCTGGCAAATGACCTTCCAGGCAGCCAGGAGCTGCCCTGGCTCTGTCAGCAGCATGGTGGCCAGGCAGGTGCAGCACTGCCGAAGGTGCTTCCACGATTGCCAGGATCCACAGAGACAGGACTGGGCTGCTTCTGACATGCTGAGTCAGTGCTCCCCGGTGAGGTGTGGCCCTTGCTCGGGCGGTGTGACCCCTCTGAGGGCAGAGGGCAGTCAGTAGCACTGACCATGCCTTCGTTTCAGTGAGGCCCTCCTCTGACAGGATGGCTGCAGATAGACTGGGGACATCTGACACTTGAACTCTTGGTTCTATCTCTTGGCTGCAGAACAGGCAGACCAAGAACTGCATCCTTCTGTGTGACACTGCAGTGGGAGTTTGGCCTTCTTGTGAGGAGGGCGCCCAGGGCTGCCTTGGGCATATTTTGATTGGAAGAGGGGAAGTAAAGCCTCTGCTTCCAAAGCCTTACACTAGTTGAGTTTTAGAGTTGTTGGCTTTTGTTTTAACAGTGTGCTCAAAGCCTGGAGAGAGGGGAGGGTCTGCCAGCATTGCTCCTCAGCAAGCCTTGCTGCTTCAGGCTAAGGAGGCCATCAGAGGTAGGAACACTGTGCCCCTGAGGTGACCTCACCTTCCAAGCCCATGCTGGGGCTGGGGTGCCAGTGACCCACAGGATCATTTTGCTTAGAAAATACCTTTAAGACTTAGTCCAACCACTCTCTAACTCTGCCAAGGCTGGGGCTGAGCCATGACCCTCGGCACCACAGCTCTGCCTCTGGGAAACAATTCAGGGAAGGGCATTCAGCCACCTCCCTGGGCAGCCTGGGCCAGGCCTTGAGAACCCTTTCACTGAAGTTTCTTCTCATGTCCAACCTAAGCCTCCCTTAGTGCAACTTAAGGACGTTTCCTCTTGTCCTGTCACTTGTTCCTAGGGAAAAGAGCCCAACTCCCACCTGGCTTCAGCCTCTACAGCTTTCCAGCTGTAGAGAGCCAGAAGGTACCAGAGAACACATCCTGTTGGAAGAGCTCTCCAAGCTCATCCAGTCATCAGCACTAAACCATGTCCCTCAGTGTCAGCTCCTCAGGCTGCTTCAACACCCCCAGGGATGGTGACTGCAGCACTGCCCTGGGCAGCCTGTGCCAGTGTTTGAGAACCCTTCCAGTGCAGAAATATTTCCTGAGCTCCAGCCTGAGTCTCCCCTGGGGCAGCTTGGAACCATTTCCTCTGCTCCTGTCCCTTGGCACCAAGGAGCAGAGGCTGCCCCCTCCTCGCTGCCACCTCCCTGCAGGGAGCTGCAGAGAGCAATGAGCTCTGTCCTCAGCCTCCTCTTCTCCAGGCTCAACCCCCCCAGCTCCCTCAGCTGCTCCTCCCCAGCCCTGTTCTGCAGACCCTTCCCCAGCTTTGTTGCCTTCTCTGGCCCCGCTCCAGCTCCTCAATGTCCATATTGGAGTGAGGGCCCCGAAGCGGTCCCTGCGCAGGAGGTGTGTCCTGCTCGGTGCCACGGGCCAAGCCGTGCAGCTGTGCTTGCCTGGCCGAGTCCCCCCGCATCTGTGTGTGGGGGTGGGGGCTGAACTCCCCACATCTGTCTGTGTGTGGGGGGATGGAGTTGAGCCCCCCCACATCTCTATGTGTGGGGGGAGCTGAACCCCCCGCATCTGTGCGGGGGGGCTAAGCCCCTGCCCTGTGCTTGCCCTGGCAGGCGGCGATGTCGGAACTGAGCGACGAAGCCAGCGAGTCGGAGCTGCTGAGCCGCAGCCTGTCCATGTGGCACGGGGCTGGGCCGCTGCTGTGCCGGGAGGAGCTGGACGTGCCCCTGGACCTGCACACCGCCTCCTCCGTCGGGCAGGACCAAGTGGTGCAGGAGTGCATTCAGCGGTGAGCAGGGTGGGCTGGGGAGGGCACCTCCTGCCTCGGGGAGGCTTGCACTGGGCTGAGCCTGCAACTGCAGTGTAGGGCTGCAGCTGCCACAGGGGTGAGGCACAGAGCCCCAGAGGGAAGCCTGCTGGTAAAAGTGAGCTCCCCAGTGGCTTGGAACTTGTGCTGAAGCTGGTAGGAGCTGATACACAAGCTTCAGAGCTGGAACCTCTGTCATAGACTGGCCTAGGTTGGAACGGACCTCAGAGATCATCAACCCCCTGCTATGGGCAGGGACACCTCTCAACTAGCCTAGCTTGCTCAGGGCCTCATCCAGCCTGGCCTTGAACATCTCCACTGGAGAGGCATCCACAGCCTCCCTGGGCAGCCTGTGCCAGACTCTCACCACCCTCATACTGCAGAACTTCTTCCTCAGCTCCACTCTAACCCTGCTCTGCCTCAGCTCCAAACCATTCCCCCTTGGCCTGGCTCAGACACTCTCAGCAAAAGTCCCCTGCAGCCTTCCTGCAGGATCCCCTCACGGATTCTCCAGCCTTCTTTCAATACAGTGATGGCAGCAAGAGGCTGCAGGAGCATGCTGTGATCTACAGCTCCAAGACAATAATTCAACTGAATTCTTTCCTGTGTTATTTAGTGGAGATCTGGATTTAAATAAGAGGAACTGTGGGGGCTGGACTCCATTGATGTATGCCTCCTACATTGGCCACGACACTGTCGTGCACCTGCTGCTGGAAGCAGGAGTGAACGTGAACATCCCCACACCAGAGGGGCAGACGCCCCTCATGCTGGCCTCCAGCTGTGGGAATGAAAGCGTGGCCTACTTTCTTCTGCAGGTGGGTATCCCAGATACACAGGTGAGGTCCTGGTGCATGCTGTAAATGTGCAGAGCAGGCTTTGCACTGTGGAGTCCTGGCACTGTTTGGGATGGAGAAGCCCTTTTAGATTTCTAACACCGCCCAGGCTGGGGCTGAGCCATGGCCCTCAGCACCACAGCTCTGCCTCCTGGAAACATCTTGAGGGATGGACGTTCAGCCTCCCTGGGCTTTGAGAACCCTTGCAGGGAAGAAATTTCTTCTAATGTCCAACCTAACCCTCCCCTGGTGCAGCTTGAGGCTGTTTCCTCTTGTCCTGTCACTTGTTCCTTGGGAGCAAAGCCCAACCCCCACCTGGCTGCAGCCTCCCTTCAGGGAGCTGTAGAGAGCAATAAACTCTGCCCTCAGCCTCCTCTTCTCCAGCCTGAACACCCCCAGCTTCCTCAGCTGCTCCTCCCTAGCCTTCTTCACCAGACCCTTCCACAGCTCCATTGCCTTTCTCTGGCCCTGCTCCAGCCCTTCAATATTCTTGCAGTGAGGGGCTCCAAAATGAACCCAACCTTACCAGTGCTGAGTCCAGGGGCACAATGTTTGCCCTGCTCCTGCTAGCCACACCATTGCTGGTGGAGGCCAAGCTGCTGGTGGCTTTCTTGGCGCCTTGACCACCAGTTGCAACCAGAGATTTAAGCTCTTGGTGTGACAGCACAGAGGGTTGGTGGTTAAGAGCCCAGCAGAAGGGGTGCAGTAAAAACGTTCTCTGTCCTCCTGAAGCAAGGTGCAGAGCTGGAGATGAAGGACATCCATGGCTGGACTGCCCTGTTCCACTGCACCAGCGCCGGGCACCAGCAGATGGTCAAGTTCCTGCTGGACAATGGGGCAAATGCCAACTGTAGGTGAGGAGCAATCTGTCATTCACTTCTCCAGAGGGCTCACCTTAGATGTGAAAGCAGCAGTTGAGCACAGGCAGAGAAAAGGCCTCTGCTATTGTCTTTGCTGTGCTTTGGGAAGCATGGCAGGCTCCAGTGCAAGGTGAGCTGCAACTGGGCATGAGCTCAGCTTGGTTACCATCAAGAGGAATCAGATCTCTGCTTAGTTAGAGACTTATCTCCCAAGAGCAAACAGCTGCATCACCTTCTGCAGCCACTTCACAAGGCTTGCTGCTGAGTTTCCTGTGTTGGGAGTTGCTCTGCAGAGCACTGCCCTGCCCCGGGAGCTGCTGCTCCATTTAGACATTCTGTTGCCTGAGGTCAGCAAGAGGCTTTTGCTTTGTGAGCTCCTGCAAAGCTGATTTCTGCCACTGAAAGGCAAAGCTGCAGCTGGCAGAGTAACCTGCTGTGCAGGCAGTAGAGAGGCACTGAATCTGCACTGGGAGTGTTACTTGAAGGAAGCAGAGAACAGAGGAGCAGCCAGTGCATGGAGGAGTGTTTCGTCAGCCGAGGGTAGGGTCTGGAGATGTGCTGTGAGGGTATGGCAAAGCCTGTACCATGCTATCCCACTACTGGGTCTGTTCTTTCCTAGGGAGCCAGCGTATGGATACACTCCTCTGATGGAAGCAGCTGCTTCTGGCCATGAGATCATTGTCCAGTACCTTCTCAATCATGTAAGTGTCCATAGGCAGCTCTCTGCAGCTGAAGATCTGCCTCCAGCCCTCAGCAGCAACCACAGGGCTGACAGCAGACTTATGTTTGGTCTGTGAGGACATTTACCAGGATACTGCTGCCTGCAGGCTGTGCTCTGGTTTCACACTGGCCTTGGAGCAGCAGGAGTGAGGTGTGGCTGCCCAGGTTTCCTCTCCAGTTGAGAGGTGTCCCTGTTTGTGGCAGAGAGGTTGGAGTAAGTAATCTCTGAGGTCTGTGGAGAAGAGAAGGCTCCAGGGAGACCTCAGAGCAGCCTTCTAGTACCTGAAGGAGGCTGCAAGAAGGGTGGTGAGAGACTGTTCCCAAAGGGCCTGCAGGAACAGGACCAGGGCAATGGTTTGAAATGAGAGTAGAGCAGATTGAGATTGAAGTGAGGAACAAGTTCTGCAGCAG
>WBNM01009960.1:0-34748 GCA_013399055.1 Ramphastos sulfuratus | reverse complement strand
TATGTGATTTCAACACCTTCTGATTCATTTAGGCTGATCCATTAACAGCTTGCAATGTAGTAGCAGCCAGCACAATACATAAAGTACAATAGCAACCTGATAGCTTCAGTGTATCTAGTCAAAGAATCTGTCAGTGTCATGACCAAGGTACTGGTCATAGAAGGGTTTAGGTTGGAAGTGACCTTAAAGATCATGAGGTTCAAAATTCCCTGGCATGGGCAGGGACACTTTCCAATAGACCAGGTTACTCAAGGCTTCATCCAACCTGGCCTTTGAACTTCTCCAGGGAGAGGGTATCCACAACCTCCCTGGGCAACCTGTTCCAGCATCTCATCACCCTCACTGCAAAGATTTTCTTCCTAATCTCCAGTCTAAATCTCCCCTCCTTGATCTCAAAGCCATTCCCCCTTGTCCTGTCACTACAAGCCTTTGTATAAAGTCTCTTCCCAGCTTTCTTGTAGGCCCCTTTCACGTACTGGAAGTCACAGAATCATAGAATCATGGAATCGTTTCAGTTTGAGAAGACATTTAAGACCATGGAGTCCATGCTGGTTGTTTTGAAAGTTTCCCTCTACAGACTGTATTGATAAGGATTATGAAAATGTTTGCACAGCAAGTAAAACAAACAAAGAAGGATCTTGGCATTCCTCCTGAAGGAATGTTCTGGATGAAGTTTACCCTTTCAGAAGTATTTTCTCATTAGTACTGCTGCCAAGGCATGGAGCAGCCACAGAGAGAAGACACAGAGATGTGGTGCTGAGGGCTGTGATTTAGCACCAGACTTGGTAGAGTTAGAGAATGGTTGGACTGGATGATCATAAAGGGCTTTTCCAACCAAAACGGTTCTTTGATTCTGTCACTTTTCAGATGGGTATAGCTGTACCTGCTGGCTGCCAAGCCTGTAGGCAAGGATGTTTCTTTGTCTCTCCTGTCTACCCATGGTTTTAAGAAGTTTGTGCCTCCTTATGGCCTGAGGTTTGTGCTTGGCATTCAAACGTATTACTCCTCTACGTTGTTTTTGGTTAAACAACTACGACTTGGTGTAGATACTTCGCATGTAAGCTGCCAGGGTTGACATTGTGAGTATTTTGCAATCATTTGTTTAATTAGCTGAAGAAGCTCTCTGGGGAAAAGTTTATGAAATGGCACACTCCCAAAGTCTAATTTAAATCTGGTTTGCCTTTTTTTTTTTTTTCTTGTGATGGAGAGCTCATCGTGCAAAGCATTAGAAAAGGTAGAAGTGAGTAGAAACCAACAAAGCCCCTTCTATGTATTAACGGGCAGTGCCTCAGTAACAAACTCATCCAAAGACAGAAAGGAAATTACAGTGGATAAAATGACCTACAAGAGGGGAAATTAGAATTAAGTCTGTGCAGCTGTCTTGTCTTTTTTCTTTTTCTTCTTTGTTTTTTTTTTTTTTTTAACCTATACTTCCTCTCTTTTCTTTTCATGCAGTGTTTAATTAAGCTTCTCCTTGTTTGCAGGTTAATTCCTTTTCTGATCTACAACTATTCTTACAAAGGTGTTCATTACTGGGGAGAACAAAGGATGGAGACTAGCGAATGGCAGGTGCTGAGCCTTGTTTAGTTGGAAGGGATATTTTGCTCACAGTGAAATCTTGCAGCCCTGCTTTCAGTTACAGGGCTTCTGTAGCAACTCTCTGTTTTCTGCTTTAAGTGAGGTGGTTCCATGGAAAGAGCTGAAGTTTCTGCCTTAGCATTGGGGCTGTGCTCTCCTGTCTGCTCACTTCACACACTCTGTTAGAGCCCTTTATGCTCTACAGAGCCTTAAACTCCTATCTGACTATGCACAGACCGCTGTTTTCTCTTCTGTTGCTTTTTTGTCTATTGAAATCACTAAGACATTACAGTCCTAAATATTTAATGAGACCTGACTTGATCTTTGTAAGTCCCTATGGAGCAGCGAGCTCCTGCATGCATGGTGACAGTGTGTCCTCATTGCTCAAGGTAGGCTCTCCTGTTTGCTGGCACAGTGGTGCTCAGGGTACCTGAATCATAGAACTGTAGAAAGGTAGGGTTGAAAGTGACCTCTGAATATCATCAAGACCAACCTCCCTGCTAAATGCAGGTTCACCTAGATCAGGTTGCACAGGAACTTGTCCAGGTGGATTTTGAAAGTCTCCAAAGAAGAGTCCACAATCTCTCTGGGCAGCATGGCCCAGTGATCTGCTGTTAACATGAAACTTGAGTAATGACTCTAAATTCTGCTGCAGAGCTGCAATGCAGAGGGGCAGACAACACTGATGGAGCAAAGTAATGGTAGCGAACACAGAAGCTAAAAGAGCTTTTAGAGGAATAAACCCTGTGGGAAACTCAAAGGAATGACATTGTCCTAATAGTTAAAAGCAGGGCTCCTCTTGATCAGCATAGGAACAATGTGGTGGGCCACATTTCCAGGCACTGCTCTGCCCACCTAGTCCTTCACCCTTTTGTGGCATGATTCCTGTCCATGACAGAGGGGTTAAGGACTAGGTAATCTTCAAGGTCCCTTCAAACACAAGGCATTATGTGATTCTATGATTTGGGATTCTATGATTCTATAGGAAAAGTTGGGCATGACTTGGGAGCCATTGGTTGTCATCTGGAGACCAGATTTTATTCTGTTTCCTTCTTCTGGTTGTGATTAGTCATTTCATGCTTTCACACATCATTCTGGTTTCTCTAGGAAGTGATTTTTTAGCTGTGGCACCCTCTAACCTTATGGCTATTTATTTCTTGTACTATTCTGAGAAATGGAAAATGATCTTTTGGGTTTTGTAGAAACCCTGACTTTGTGGGAAAGGACAAAAGACAATTGTGGAGCTAATAACAGAAATCCATGCCCTGTCTCTCCCGTGCAAAAAAACCAAATAGGATTAAACTTTAAACTACTTATTGTTTGTTGTGTTCTCTTGGTGCTGTCATTGGTAACCTGCCCATTTGGGTAAAACCTTTTGCATTTCCTGACATTTTATTTTTTTCTAGAAGAACTGGCAAGATGAGAAATGCCAGGAATTGCTGAAGGAGCGGTGACTTCTGCAATCAGTAGCTAGAGAAATTAACATACTCCTCCTGTTGTGTTTGGGCAGATAATTATAGCTTAGATCCAGAAAAGATGGTCCCAGGAATATGGGTTTGGGTTTGAAGACAATGCTGGGGAAGAGGGAGAGTCTACTAGCAAAAAGCATTTCACCCTCAGTCATAGCTGGCTTAAAGCTACAAGACTTGAGAAAATTATGTAAAAGTGGGGAAAAAAAAGAAAAAAAAAAGGAGAAAAATGTAGGAGGAAAGGCAACAGAAAAGAAAACAAAGAGCTGTGTGAGCAACTAATTAGTGAAGAGTGTAATCAGCTATGCACTAGGTGGTGGGATGGTACCAAGCCTGTTACGTGAGTAACAAGGGAGGTGCACACCAGAGAATCGCAGAATCATTTCAGTTGGAAAGGACCCCAAAGATCATTGAGTCCAACCATTCTCTAACTCTACCAAGTCTGCTGCTAAACCATGACACTCAGCACCACATCTCTGTGTCTTTGAAACACCTCCAGGGAAGAAGGATTCAATCACCCAAGGATCTTAAAGGTCTTTTCCAACCAAAATTATTCTATAGAGGAGAGAGCAATCTGTGAGCACATCAGCCTCAAAGTTAGTACTTGAATGTGTAGCAGAACCAGACACTGCCTCAAAATTCTCACCGTTCCAAAGGCCACAGTATATCAACCAATATCTCCCAGGCTCCAGCACCATGGAGATGTTAAGTGAGGAGCAGCTGTTAGTGACTGCAGTTGCACTTGAATTAAGTAGATGACTGTGTAGTTGGTGGCTCCTGTGGCCTAACATCCTTCCTGCAGCATTGGAAACCTCACTGCATTGCCTCACAACAGTTCCTATGCCAGGAAGCTTCAGAGGGCACAGCTCTCTTGGCATAATTCTGAAATAACTTGGCAAGTAATCTCTGGAGACTTCAACTTTTGCCCCAGATGGGATACATAATGAACTATCTCCCTGCAATCTTTGCTCTTCTCCTTGTTCTGTGATTTTTACAGAGTTGTCGTTTGTCCTCACATCCAAAAGAAGTGTATGTGAGGTGTGGATAGAAGGGTGAGGGAACTGGGGTTGTTGAGCCTGGAGAAGAGGAGACTGGGAAGAGACCTCGCTGCTATCTACAGCTTACTAAAAAAAAAAAAAGAGATTGCAGTGAAGTGTGTGTTGGTCTCTTCTTCCTAGTAGCAACTGATAAAAGGAGAGGATCTGGCCTGAAATTGTGGCAGGGGAAGTTTTGCATGGAGATTGGAAAAAAAATCTTTGCTACATGAGTGTCGAGGCATTAGAAAAGGCTGCCCAGGGAGGTGGTGGAGTCACCATCCCTGGAGATGTTCAAGAAATGTGTGGACGTGGCACTTTAGGACATGCTTTAATGGCCATGTTTGTCTTAGGTTGAAGGTTGGACTCAATAATCTTGGAGGGCTTTTCCATCTGAGATGACTCTATGATTCTATGAAAAATCAAACAAACAAACAAAAAAGGTGAGATGTGGAACCACTCATTGCAGCTTGCAGGCAGGGTGGAGATTCATCCTTCATTCTGCTCTTTGTGTCTTTCTGCTCTTTGTGAGGTTGGACTCGATGATCTCTGGAGGTCCCTTCCAACCTCTAATGTTCTGTGATTCTGTGATTCGGTATTGCTGCTGTTGTTTCCTCATGCCTCTCAGTTGCACGGGAAGGAGCAGGTATATTGTCTGCTTAATTTGCTGCTTAGAGGTTTGTCTTAACCTACACCCCTGATGTCAGTGTCATAGATGCATTTATTTGTGTGCTTTGTTTACTGAAGCTGTGTCAGGGCAAGTGGCAAAGCAATATTTTTTGTGGTATCTTGCTAGATCTGAGGGTTTGGAGTTGAAGACTGCAGGTCATTGTTGAATCAGAAGGTTGCAGTAAAAATCTTTTTTGCTACTCTGTTCCAGTCTCAGGAAACAGAGCAGGACTTCTGTGGTCAGCTGGTCAAATGCTAGAAAGATGAGGCATAATGAAAAGCACAAATAAAGACTGGGTGTAAAACAGATGAGAGAGTGGTCCTGAGGAGAAGGACATGGGAATGCTGGGTGATGAGAACCTCAACATGAGACACCAATGTGTGCTTGCGGCCCAGAAACTAACCATGCCCTGGGCTGCATCCCCAGCAGCATGGGGAGCAGGTGGAGGGAGGGGATTCTGCCTCTGTTTCACTCTGGTGAGACCCTACATAGAGTATCGTGTCCAACTCTGGAGTCCCCAACACAGGAAGCATATGGAACTGTTAGAGCAGGTCCAGAGGAGGACCATGAATATTCTTGGTAGGCTGGAGCACTCTGCTATGAAAACAGGCTGAGAGAGTTGGAGATGTTCAGTTTGGAGAAGAGAAGGCTCCAGGGAGACCTCAGAGCAGCCTTCCAGTATTTGAAGGAGGTTACAGAAATGATGCAAAGGGACTTTTGACAAAGGCATGGAGTGAAAGGACGAGGCATAATGACTTCAAACTGAAAGACACTGGATTTAGATTAGACATAGGAGGAAATTCTTCCTCATGAGGGTGGTGAGGCACTGAAACGGGATGCTCGCAGCAGTTGTGGAGGCTCCAAGCTTGAAAGTGTTGAAAGCCAGGTTGGATGGGGCCTTGAGCAAGCTGGTCTAGTAGGAGGTGTCCCTGCCTATAGGAGGGAGTTGGAACTAGATGATCTTTAATGTTCCTTCCAAACCACCCTAAGATTCTATGAAAGGAGAAAAAAAATAGAGGGTGCTTGACTAAGTCCAGAGATACTAAGGATTTTTTACTGTGTCCACTGAAAGACCACTGAAGTTTATCAGAAATCTTTGCAGCAGTTGATGTTACTGACTGAAGAGCTGACAAATTTCTGTAGTATACTTTTCAAAAGGAGAAAGTAGTTTAGGTTTCAGAAACAACCTCAAGCAAGGGTAGCCCACAGCCCCAAGCTAGAGTGAATTCCAGACATTCCCAACATTGTTCTTGGGTCTGTATCAATGCACCTTTTGTCCTTGTTTTATTTTGTTAAGGTTTGTTCCCAACAATGCTGTGCTGTATCCTGAAAAAAATGGGCTCCCCATTTTTTGAAGGGGCCAGGCTCTATCTGTCATATCATGTGGTAGTACAAGAGGCAGTGAATACAAACTGGAATACAAGAAGTTCCACCTCAATATAAGGAAAAACTTCTTTCCTGTAAGGGTGCTGGAGCCCTGGAACAGGCTGCCCAGAGAGATTGCAGAGTCTTCTTCTCTGGAGACTTTCAAGACCCGTCGAATACATTCCGGTCAGACCTCCCCTAAGTGATGCTATTTTGGCAGGGGGTTTGGAATCCACGATCTCTAGAGGTCCCTTCCAAACCCTACCATTCTATGATTCTAAGTGCTTTTCTAGGCAAAGATAATCACCTAGTAGGATTTAAGCTTTTGTAGAAGGTAATGGAGTCCATGATCCACTTAAAATGATGAGCATGGCTACAAGTCAGAGAATTTTACAGCACAGGTTATAATATACTGCAAGGCATCCGTCTTTACAAGGAGGTGTTCAAATCCTTGAAGCTTTTCCGCCTTCATCTCTGACATCACTTTAGTGCTTGGGTTTTTCATTTGGCTTTCTCCTCAATTTGATTGTGGCCATGTTTGAGTAATGACAGAGAGGACAGGCTACAAGAATTGGGGCTCTGCAGCCTGGAGAAGAGAAGGCTTCAAGGAGACCTTATAGTAGCCTTCCAGTATCTGAAGGGAGCCTACAAGAAGGCTGGGGAGGGACTATTTACAAGGTCTTGCAATGACAGGACTAGGGGCAATGGGTTTAAACTGGCAGAGGAGAGATTTAGACTAGAGGTTAAGAGGAAGTTCTTTACAGCAAGGGTGGTGAGGCACTGGCACAGGTTGCCCAGGGAGGTTGTGGCTGCTCCCTCCCTGGAGGTGTTCAAGGCGAGGCTGGACGAGGCCTTGAGTGACCTGTGCTAGTGGGAGGTGTCCCTGCCTATGACAGGGGGTTGGAACTAGATGATCCTTGAGGTCCCTTCCAACCTTACCATTCTATGAAATTGGCTTGATTTGACTTAATTTTGTCCACCGCAAGATGTGGGTTGTCTTGAATTCTGATGTAATTCCCAAGCAGAAGGAAGATGGACTTCTATTTAAGCCAGAGTTCAGCTCTACTGACTTGATTTTTAATTCACCAGGCTGTAAAGTAGCAGAAGTGGTGGGAATTGTGAGATGGAAGTGGGCTTAAACAGCAGTAATTTCTACTCCTGCTTCAGGGAGAGAGGTGGAAATTGCTACTCTCTCTTGGCTTTTAAGGAAGTGTAGGTTGTTGTTCTGCTTCTGTTTGATGGTATTTTGCTTTTCCTTGCAGTGCACAAAAAGTAATAAAAAAATACAGGAAAAAGCAAAGTTACATAGCACTGTGGGAAGAAAAAAAAATGGAAAAACAAAGTGAAAACGGTCTATACAAACACCTCCTGCTGTTGGATATGGCTGCTTCTTGAGCAGCAAGTAGGATGGCTGCACGGAGATGGAGATACTGGCTGTGAGTGAAGAATAGCTGAAGCCTTTGTCTAAATGCAGTTGAGTCACAAATAGCAAAGAAATGTGATGCAACATCAGGTCAAGGGAGGTTCTCCTTTGCCTCTGCTCTGCCCTGGTGAGACCACATCTGGAATATTCTGTCCAGATCTGGCTCCCCAGTTCAAGATGGACAGGGATAGACTAGAAATTGTCCAATGGGGGCTATGAGGATGATGAAGGGACTGAAATATTTGTTTGATGAGAAAAAGCTGAGAGCCCTGAGGCTGTGTAGCCTGGAGAAGAGAAGACTGAAAGGGGATCTTCTAATGTTTATAAATATCTGAAGGGTGGGTGTCAAGAAGAAGGGGCCAGGCTCTTTTCAGTAGTGTCTTCTGATAGGACAAGGGGCAGTAGATACAAACTGGAACACAGGAAGTTCCATCTCAATGTGAGGAAAAACTTGTTGCCTCTGAGGGTGCAGAAGGGCAGGAGCAGGCTTCCCAGAGAAGTTGTGGAGTCTCCTTCTCTGGAGACTTTCAAGACCCATCTGAACATATTCCTGTCCGACCTCCCCTAAGTGATGCTGTTTTGGCAGGGGAGTTGGAGTCCATGATCTCCAGAGGTCCCTTCCAAACCCTACCATTCTATGATTCCATGACTTCCCAAAGCCCTGCATTCATGAAGGGCTCACCCAGCAGACACATTCCAGGTTGGAGCCTCCCAGCTGCCACACCTGTATCTTGAAGACTGAAATAAGAGACTTGGCAATGTGAACTTTTACAGAAAACAACACCAACAAAACAAATTAAAACCAAAACAAACCCCAAACAAACAACACCACCACCACCACCAAACAAACAAAAAAACCCCACCAAAACTCAAAAACCAAACCAAAACATCAAACCCTCACAAGATTTAAAAGAAAAAAAAAAATAAAAGCTGCTTACATTTCCTGGTTGCCATGGATTTTGGAGCCTGTGGTATTCACAGCATTCTAATTATCAAATCTAGACATAGCCAATTTCACCTGAAAGAGAGGTGTGGTTTTCTCTCCTTTTTAAAGTGGAGATTTTGTCTGTCTGTTCTCAATCTACAATTTGGGGGCTGGTTGATTGTGAGGTTTGTGTGATTAAGATTAATATTGAGTCTGCTGGACTAATAATGCTGGGGTTTAGCTGGAGTAGCTTTGCAGTAACTCAATGCAATGAATACCCATTTCAAAGACAAAAAGATAGCAAGCCAATTTTGGGCTGAGTTGATGCTTTCTCAGCAGACAGGCTTTGCAGTTCCCCAACAAGACCAATCTGACAGTGGTACAAACCCCAGAGCCTGGGTAGTTTTGGGGGTTTTTTTTGGGTTTTTTTGTTTGGTTAGTTTGTTTTTTGTTTTTGTTTTTTTGACACAGGTACTGAGCAGTTTCTGCAGAGATCGGGGCAGAAGAGGCTATGATGACTCCTTGCTTTTAGTAGTCTGTGACCTGTAGAGTCCCCATTCATATTTCTGAAGAGTGTTTTGCTGGGTTACATTATCATAGAACCATAGAATGGTTTGGCTTGGAAGGGACCTTAAAGATCCTCTAGTTCCAACTCTCCTACCACAGGGAGGAACACCTCTCACTAGACCATGTTGCTCAAAGGCTGAACAGCTCCAGGGAGGGGGCATCCACAACCTCCCTGGGAAATCTGTTTCAATGTCTCACCAGTCTCATTATAAAGAATTTCTTCCTAAAATCCAGCCTAAATCTACCCTCTTCCATCATAAAAGCATTGTCCCTCATCCTATCACTAAGGGGAAGGAATTCAAGCTGGAAGAAAGAAAAAGTTATTTTTACTGGTTTGGCTGAAAATGAAGTTTCCCCCTTCACTCTCTTAGTGATTGTAGGGATTCAATGCAGTTTTGAACTCTGGATATATTCAGCTTGAAAGGAATTTTGCATTTGCACATGGGAATAGCTGTCATGTCATAGTGACTGTGGCCTTCAAGTTTGCCATTGACTAAAAAAAGAAGATTGTCTCATAGCTGCAGACCCATTTTATGGTGATGTTCTCAGTGTGATTGTGGGAGAAAAAAAAAAATCAACAACCAACACAAAAACTAGGATCCAGGAGAGGCTGTGCAAGCCAGAACATGTTGTGTTTGTTCTGTGTTTAGTCTTGAGGTCAGTGCAGTTCATCATTAAGCCGGCAGGATTTGAGCTGCAAACTGCAATGGACTAAGAGAAATGCTCAGTGAAGTACAAGTCTTACTGGCTGGAAATCATAAAATGATAGAATAGTTTGAGTTGGAAGGGACCTTAAAGATCATTTAGCTCTTCCCTCTCCACCAAGGCAGAGTCACTTTCTACTAGAGTAGGTTGCTTAAGGCCCTGTGCAACCTGTCCTTGAACACCTCTGGGGAGGTGACATACATGACTGTTCCAGTGTCTCACCACCCTCACTGGAAAGAATTTCTTCCTAATCTCCAGTCTGTATCTCCCACATCCAGCTCAAAGCCATTCTCCTTCTTTCTGTCACTACAAGTCCTTGTAAGAAGTCTCCTCAGCTCTCTTGTAGCTCCCTTCAGGTACTGGAAGGCTGCTCTAAGGTCTCCTTGGATCCATCTCTTCTCTAGGATGAGCAACTCCAACCTGAAAGAGTCTGTCCCTACAGAAGAGGTTCTCAATCCTCTGATCATATTCATGACCTCCTCCAACAGTTCTATCTCTTTCTTTTGTTTGAGTCACCAGAACTAGACACAGTGCTTCAGGTAGGGTCTCATGAGAGCAAAGCAGAGGGGCAGAATCCCCTCGTGTCCTGCTGCTCTTGTTGCTTTGGATGCAGCCCAGCACGCGGCTGCCTTCTGGGCTGCCAATGACTATTGCTGGCTCATGGTGAGTTTTTCATCAACCAACACCCACAAGTGAAAGAATGAGGCTGATCCAGCCCAGAATTGCAACTGAGACTGGTGCTCCCTCTGCATCTCTCTCAAAAGATCCTGGTGGTCAAACATCACTTTAAATTGTGGATGGAACGGAACAGGGAACAGGGTTTACTGCAGACAAAATAATAAGATACCTCTGCTACTTATCTGAACTGGAGACAGCAGTGGGGATAACAAATTGTGTTAGTTTTGTGAATATTCCTTTCCTTTGCTGAAAGACACATTTTCTTCTGGCTTTGACACCCGTAGCCAGTGGAAATGGAAGGTAAAAATATCCCCATGATAATTCTGTGGTACTTTACACCAACTGTGCCGTCACTTTTCACAGGCATAAAAATGCCTAAATGAGGTACAGAAAATCAGCCTGGAAAGCCATAAAGATGGTGGGGTTTCTGCATCTCCTGATTTACCATTGTCTGTGTTCATTAACAGAGAGCAAAATGGATGAATTGACGCTCGGCTCCAGGCAGCTGTTCCTCTAACTTCCCCAAGCTGCGCATGCCAAGGGAGTTTAGGAGATTTTCACTTGCAAGGAAAGAAAAAAATCCCTGGATTCAGTTATCTCTCATGCTTTTTGCATAGCCTTCTGAAGCTAGGAAGTGCTTCCCCAACGCCCAAAACGTATAGCTACCTTCAAGCAAAGGTTTCCTATCCAAGAGTAGCTTTACCAGGGACCTTTCCACATCTCTGAGTAGTTTCCAGAATGCAGACATGAAATCTTGTGTTCCATAAGAATCATAGAATGATGAATCGTTTCTGAGGAAAAGACATTCAAGGTCATTGAGTCCAACCATTCTCTAACTCTACCAAGTCTGGTGCTAAGCCGTGGCCCTCAGCGTCGCATCTCCAAATCTTTTCAACACCTCCAGTGATGGGGTACTCAACCACCTCCCTAGGCAGCCTGTGCCAGTGCCTCAGAACCCTTTCAGTTAAGAAGTTTCTCCTAATGTGCAACCTAAACATCCCCTGGTGAAATTTGAGGCCATTTCCTCTCTTTCTATCACTTGTTGCCAGAGAGAAGAGGCTAACACTCTCCTTTCAGGGAGTTATAGAGATCAATGATGTCTCCCTTCAGCCTCCTCTTCTCTAGACTAAACAACCCCAGTTCCCTCAGCTGCTCCTCAGCAGCCCTGTGCTCCAGGTCCTTCACTAGTTTCATTGCCCTTCTCTGCCCTACTGCTAAGTACAGAGGCACAATCACTTTCTTGGCTCTGCTGGTCACATTATTGCTGACCCAGGCCAGGATGTTGGTGATCTTCTTGGCCACCTGGACAGATTCTGGCCCTGTCTCTGTCTTCAGATGGCTGTCAATCGACACCTCCAGGTCTTTTTCTGCTGGGCAGCTTTCCAGCCACTCTTCCCCCAGCCTAAAGCATTGCATGATATTGTAATAGCTCTGCTTGCTGTGTTGGTCCTACTGGAGCTCTTCCACAAGTAGTCTAGGGTGGTGAGTGGGGATTTTTGAACTTGGAGGAGCAGTCGGAAAGCTTTGAGCCCATGTGACTTGCAGCCATCGTTTGCTGAGAGGTAGAAGGGATTGATATATTTAATGAGAAACCATCGTGCTCATCCTAGTGACATCATGACATCCTAGTGACATCATGACATCCTAGTGAGCAACCTCAGGAAGTGTGGGATGGAAGAGCAGACAGTGAGGTGGATTAGGAACTGGTTACAAGATAGAGTTCCAAGAGTGGTAATCAATGATGCCAGGTCCAGCTGGAGAGCTGTAACTAGTGGAGTCCCCCAGGGGTCAGTGCTGGGTCTGGTGCTGTTCAACATCTTCATCAATGACACTGATGAAGGGACAGACAGACAGAGTCTGCTTAGCAAGTTTGCTGATGACACCAAACTGAGAGGCTTGGCTGATACAGCTGAAGGCTCTGCAGCCATCCAGTGAGACTTGGACAGACTGCAGAGCTGGGCACAGAGAAACCAAATGAGGTTCAACAAGGACAAGTGCAGAGTCCTGCACCTAGGGAGGAATAATAAACTGCACCAGTACAAGCTGGGAGATGATCTGATAGAAAACAGCCCTGTGGAAAGGGAGCTGGGAGTCCTGGTATATAACAACTTATGCATGGGACAGCAATGTCCCTTGTGGCCAAGAAGGCCAGTGGGATCTAGGGTATATTAAGGAGGGTGTATCCAGCAGATCAAGGGAAGTTCTCCTCCCCCTCTACTCTGCCTTGGTGAGACCTCATCTTGAGTACTGCATTCAGTTTTGGGCTCCCCAGTTTAAGAGGGGCAGGGATCTGTTGGAGAAGGTCCAGTGGAGGGCTACAAGGATGATTAGGGGACTGGAGCACCGTCTGATGAGGAGAGGCAGAGGGACCTGGGGCTTTTTAGTCTGGAGAAGAGAAGACTGAGAGGGGATTTAATCAATGTTTATAAATATCTGAGGGCTGGGGGTCAGGCTCTGCTCACTTGCTCCGTGTGATAGGACAAGGAGCAATGGATGTAAGCTGCAGCACAGGAGGTTCCACCTCAACACAAGGGGGAACTTGACTGTAAGGGTCCCAGAGCACTGTAACAGGCTGCCCAGAGAGGCTGTGGAGTCTCCTTCTCTGGAGCCTTTCAAGGCCTGTCTGGATGCATTCCTGTGGGACCTGAGCTAGATTGTATGGTCCTGCTCTGGCAGGGGAGTTGGACTCGATGATCTCTTTGGGTCCCTTCCAACCCCTAACATCCTGTGAGCCTGCACCTTTACAAGGATGGGAAAGGCTGTGGACTGGGAAACTTTTGGCAAGAGATCTGTACATTTGCAACCTACAAGGAGAAGGGATTTGAAGGAGAGTTGGAAGTGTCCTGTTGCCCCAGGCACAGCTGTAGGAAGAAACCAGGACCCCAGATGAGAGCCAGATTGTGCTCAAGAACCTGGTGTGGGTGGAAGGAAGCTGTACATGATTTTGGAAGGAAGTGACAGTCCCGCTCGCTTTGCTTAAAATACATTGGAGAGCAATGAGGTGGGTGTTGGTCTCTTCTCCCTAGTAATAAGTGATAGGACAAAATGAAATGGCCTCAAAATGCACAAAGGGAGATTTAGGTTGGAGATTAGAAGAAAGGTCTTGAGTGAAAAGGTTCTCAAAGACTGGAACAGGCTCCCCAGAAGATGATTGAATGCCCATCCCTGGAGGTGCTTCAGAGACACAGAGATGTGGTGCTGAGGGCTATGGTTTAGTACAAGACCAGCTAGAGTTAGGTAATGGTTGGTCTTAATGATTTTCAAAGGCTTTCTCCAGCTGAAACGATTCTATGAGGTGCGAAGTGCTGCCAGCAGAGCTGAGCACAAGGGGCCATCTCATGCAGGAGACCAAGGAGAGGTAGCTGGGATGGTGGCAGATGCTTGGATCCTTCTGGAAAACACAGCTGAGTACTTTGGGATACAAGATAGCATGTCAGAGAGAAAGGATACATATATTATTAATATGGTAGGTGGCTTTCTTGGGAAGGAGACTTCTTAAGCTATTCTCTGTCTTTCTGCAGCTCACTGCTGCTGATTACAAGAGAAGAAGAGGATTATTATAGATATTAGGTATTTAGGCACTAGAGATAACTCACAGTGCTGAAAACTGAACTTATCTCTGATTAAAATTTAATTGCTCCCAAGCCTCCACTAGTTACTTGCATCAAGTTTCACACTATCAGAAAGTGCTCATCAGCCAGTGTTGGATTTAACAGGAATTTGGCAGATGTTTGTGAAATGCTGGAGGAAATCCAAACCACAAGATCATATGTTTGAAAATTTGTTGGCAGCTGAAAGAAAAATCACAAACCTGGAAATAGCAAGAACTGGACATGAATCCCTTCTTATCACACAGACAGAAGGCTTGGATAGTCACCCTCAGCACCTGAAAGACCAGCGTGGGTCATGAAGTGCTGTGTAGCAGGTGTCTCAATGAGGTGTAAAACCAGCATATAATATATTGTCAGCTTGTGGAGTACTTCATGTGGGGAGCAGTGGTATCTCCATGGAAATCTGGAGGGGAAAAAAAAAAAGCACTGAACAGTCTGTTCTGAGGCAATTTAGCAAATTAGCTGTGTTTTGTCAAACTTCAGTTTTCGGTGCAGATTTTCTTTCCTCTCAAGGACATTTCCTCAGAGACAAGTTCCTTGTTCATAAAGAGACTAAGTTAATTCAACATAGAATCATAGAACGGTTTAGGTTGGAAAGGACCTTAAAGATTATCTTGTATCAACCACCCTGCCATGGGCAGGGACACCTTCCACTAGCCCAGGTTGCTTAAGGCCCCAACCTGGTCCAACCTGGACTTGAACACCTTCAGGGTTGGCACATCCACAGTGTCCCTGTGCAACCTGTTCCAGTGTCTCACCACCCTTGTTGGAAATAATTTCTTCATAATCTCCAGTCTAAATTTCTCTTCTTCCATCTTAAAGCCATTGCCTATCATCCTCTCACTACAAGCCCTTATCAAAAGTCCCTCCTCAGCATTCTTGTAGACTCTTTGCAGGTACTGGAGGGCCTCTTGAAGGTCTCTGCAGAGCCTTCTCTTCTCCATCTGAATGGCCCCAGCTCTCTCAGTCTGTCTCCATAGAGGAGATTCTCCAGCCTTCTGATCATCTTTGTGGCCTCCTCTGGACTCATTCCAACAGTACATGTCCTTATGCTGGGAGCAAAACAGAGAAAGAGAATCCCCTCCCTCATCCTGCTTGGATGCAGCCCAGCACACAACTGCCTTCTGGGCTGTCAGCGACCATTGCCAGCCCATGCTGACTTTGTTATCAACTGACACCCCCAAGCCCTTCTCCTCCAGACTGTTCTCAAACCACTCCTTGCCCAGCCTGGATTTGTGCTCAGGATTGCCCTAACCCAGATGTGGGACCTTGCATTTAGCCTTATTGAACTTCATGAGGTTGGCATGAGCCCACCTCTCCAGCTTATCCAAGTCCCTCTGGATGTCATCCCTTCCCTCCAGTGTGTCAACCACACCACACAGCTTCGTGTCATTCTCAGGCTTGCTGAGGATGCCTCCATTCCAATATTCATATCTCTGACAAAAATGTTAAACAGCACTGGTCCCAGTAAGCTGAGGCAGGCCATTTCTGCTACGTCTTTCCTTCCTGTTGCTCTTTCTGAGGTGTTATCACCTTCAGCACTGCTTAGCTTTTAGTCACCAGGGTCTTAGATGTTCCAGTTGCAAGGAGATGATAAAACACTAGTAGCAAACAAGGTTTCCCTCTACTTGTCAGTGTGTAGGATTCTGGTAGCCTTAAATTTCATCTGGCCCAAGGTCCTGTGAAAAGAAATGCTTAGTTGTGTTGAAAAAGAAATCTAACACACTTCATGGTTTAGTAGCTGTCATGTTTTAACACACACAAATATCTTGGCAGTGCTTGTGGCAGGGGCTTTGCATGGAGGAAAGTAAATCTCACCTTAAGACTTTTTCAATTGGAACAGTGTGTGGTAGTGTTTGTGAGAAAGATTAAGTCTGATTCAGCCCTTGTTGGGACTGAGATGATGGGCACAGAGATAGAGTCAGACCTGCCTTGTGCTGTTGCAGCATTTGATCCCTTCTATATGATTTCATTTGTTTGCTAGTATATAGCGAAATGCATTTCATATGCTCTCCCTCTCTGTAATGTGACCCAGGGCCCAGGGTCAGCAGATCTTTGTTGCTAGGTAGATGCTGCCTGGGAGAGATGTTGGATCCCTGCCTCATTTTTTGATGCTGATCTGGCTTTTTTGTTTGGTTTTTTTTTAATCTCCTGGAGAGGATGGAAACGGGTTCATGTGTGTGGCTGGGAAATTACTTCAGTCCACACTTGGCTTTTAAGCATTGGCTTAAATAACCTTAGAAGTGTTATTGAATCACAGAATTGTTTTGGTTGGAGAAGACTTCCAAGATCATTGAGTCCAACCATCACTCTAAGACCACCATGGCCATCAAACCATGGCCCCAAGTACTATGTCCACACCTTATATCATAACATAGAATGGTCTGGGTTGGAAGGGACCCTAAAGATCATCTAGTTCCAACACCCTCTGTCATGGGGGAATGAAATTTCACTTCACAGAGTATTTACTAAAGATTTGTACAGTATGTATTGTGCAAAGCAATTCAGAAATAAAGTGGAAAGAAATTCTATTTCCAGCAGTAGAATTTGTTCAGAAGTTGATAAGAAAGGAGAATTAGGTTGGTTTTGTGGTTTCGGTTGTTTTTTTGTTTTTAGGTTTGGTTTTTTGTTTTTTTTTTTGTTTGGGGTTTTGGGGGGGGGGGTTTTTTTTGTTTGTTTGTTTGTTTTTGGGGTTTTTTTTGTTTTTTTTTTGGTGAAGAGCACCAAAGGCAATCAATTTGGAATTTGAACAGTGAGGTGGTAAGCAGCAGGTAGGTATAGTCTGGTGTGTAGCTCTTTGCCACTGAGTGGGGAGAAATAGGACAGAACAGGCTCCTTTCAGGTTTTTCAGGGCAAATCTGGAGCAGATGTTCCTTAGCCCTGGGACACTGCTCTAACCACGACTGCTAATCTAACCTGACCAAAATGAAGACTGGCTCTATTTCTAAGTCTGTCCAGCAAATGCAGAGAGACGTGTACAGGTGCAGCAAACCATGGGAGGGGACTGCAGCCATCTTGAGCTATCTCAAGTGTGAGAGACTAAACCAGCCATGGGGCTCTCTCTGCTGTCAAAGGAGAGGGGCACCTCCAGACTGAGATTCCAAACAGCACATCCCAAAGTTGTGCATTCATGTAGACACAACAGGGATGTTTGTGGTTTGTAGGAAATTCAAGATATTTGAGGTGGGATCTAAACACAACAGACAATGCTCAGCAAAGTGCTCTCAGGATTTCCCACTTAGCTTAAGTGACATGAGAGCCTTCTTCATGGAGTGTTTCTCAGATCTGGCCTCACCTGTGCAACTTCTTTAGGTTGAACTCCCAAGCAAGTACTGAGCCTGTGCTCAGAACAAGAAGATGAAACTCAAAGAAAAAGCAAGACCGAGACCCCTAAATAGGCTGGCATTCCAAAGGCCAGAGCTTTTCTAAAGCAGAAGCAGATAGTGCTTCCCTAGGACTTTTAGAAACCAGGCCACTTGCTCAGAGACTACCATTGGTATACTCTTTATGAAAGTCTTGACCTAAATGTCTTATCCATTGTGTTTGCGTTTCTTTTTCCTGGGGGAAAAATAATGAAGTGTGGAAATTACGGGAAAGGGAAGTCAGCGAAGTCTGGAGAAAAGGAGGCCGAGAGGAGACCTTCTTACTCTCTGCAACTCCCTGAAAGGAGGTTGGAACAAAGTGGGAGTTGCTCTCTTCTCCCTAGGAACAAGTGATAGGAGGAGAGGAAATGACTTCAAGTTGCACCAGAGGAGGTTTGGAAGAAACTTGTTGGCCGAAAGGATTCTCAAAGACTAGAACTGGCTTCTCAGAGAGTTGGATGAATGCCCACCTCGGAGGTGTTTCAAAGAGGCAGAGATGTGTTGCTGAGGGACATGGTTTAGCACCAGACTTGAAAGAGTTACAGAAGGGTTGGACTCAATGATCTTAAAGATCTTTTCCAATCAAAATTATTCTATAATTCTAAGTCCTGCTTGACCCACTTGTAAGGGCACAGGCTGCACAGGACTCAACCCATCCTGCTGGCTACAACCCATTCCTCTTGCATACACACACACACACACAGACACACACCTACCCCCTCCACCACCATTTTACTCTCAGTGGAACTTTGGTTTTCTAAATATTCAGTGCCCAAATAATTTTCTTTATTTGGTTAGGAGTACAACATCTCAAGGGACTGACTTCAAACAACAAAAGAGCCTAAACTGTCAGCTTCATGCTCTCCTTCACTAAACTTTAGAGCAGGAGATCCCCAAGGAGCAGACACTTGGCAATTTCTCCCTCTTTCCACATCTCTGCCACAACTTGTTGATATTCCCAGGACAGTGTTGAGGAGCTGCCCCAGTTTTCAAGGGCTGAAATATTGTTCCAGCTTTCTACAGCTCTTTCCATCTTTGGCCTTCCAGCTTGGGAATAAAATGGGCCTTTCTTTACCTTAAAGCTCTTGAGGAATATTCTGATATGTTTGCTGTGAAATGACATCATCTTCCCCAACACCTCATGCAATCTCCAGTATCATCAGCCTGAAGTAAGTATCCAGCTGCTCTTCTTGAATCCTAAAGATTCTTCATATAAGTGTGATAAGACAAACCCTTACTTGTGTCTCCTGCTGACTGCTCAAAGGTTGGGCCACATTCACAAAAGTATGATCTATCATTGTGATAGGCTGAAAGAGTTGCAGGAGGATGAAAGAGTTGGAATAGACTGAAAGAGTTGGGACAGGTTGAGAGAGTTGGGGCTGTTCAACCTGAAGAAGAGAAGGCTCTAGGGAGACCTTAGAGCTGTATTTCCATATCTGAAAATGACCTACAAGGAAGGCTGTTTAGAAGCATTTGTGCTGATTGGACAAGGGACAATGTTTTGAAACTGGAGCAGGTGAGATATAGGTTAGACTTTAGGAGGAAGTTCTGCACAATGATAGTGGCAAAATGCTGAAACAGGTTGCTTTGGGATGTGGTGGAGGCCTCATCCTTGCTTTCATTCAAGGTCAGACTCAATGTGGAACTGGACAGCCTGCTGTAGTTGGAGATGACCCTGCTGAGTGCGGGGGAGTTGATCTCAAGATGACTTTCGAGAGTAACTTCCAACCCGATGCATTCTGTGATCATGTCACATGCCAGCTGTCTGTCTACCTCAGCTTGCCTAACCTTGGCCACCAAAGACAGCATGGAGTAAATACACACTTCACAAACATTGCAAAGGGTACCCTGCAACAAGAAAGGTTTGAAGAGGGTTTTATTGTGCTCCCATCTCGCTGCCTGGCAGGGTGGCAGGGAATGAAAGGCAGCAGGGGAAATTTTGTTGACACATTTGTTCTATTGACAGCAATCAATTGCAAAGTTTTATTTGAGAAAACATGTTCCAACTTGGAAAGGATGTGCCCTTGGCTTCAGGTTGGGTTATTAGAAGATCGTGTATCTCATAATTTACTTTTTTTCCTAGTATGCTTGGTTTTTGTTGGCAAAACCAGGTCTCTGCCTACAATTGTGATGGGGCACACCTAGAATCATGGAATGGTTTGAGGTGGAAGGGACCTGTTCAATATCTCACCACCCTCAATGTAGTAACCTAAAGAAGCTCAAATCCTAAAAGTTTTGGGTTTCACTTTTTATTTTAAGGACTACAATTGTAGTGTGACAGGTATTTCAAGAGCAAGTCTTCTCTCATGTTCTTTTTCATCCTCTGTTGGATCAGTTGCAGTTAATTCTACTTGTGATGTGTTTTGGGGAGGAAGAATAGTGTCCATACAAATGTACACACAAACACAGCTAGTTCTAGGGATGGGGAAAGGAATATCATTTCCACTCCGCAGCCAACTGTAGCACTACCCTCCTCATTAGAATCATAGAATCAGTTAGAGTTGGAAGGGACCACAAAGATCATCTAGTTCCAACTCCCCTGCCATGGACAAGGACACCCTACCCTAGATCAGGCTGGCCAGAGCCTCATTCAGCCTGTCCTTAAAACACCTCCAGGGATGGGGCCTCAACCACCTCCCTGGGCAAGCCATTCCAGGCTCTCACCACTCTCATGGTGAAGAACTTCCTCCTCACATCCAGTCTCAATCTCCCAACCTCCAGCTTTGCTCCACTCCTCCTAGTCCTGTCACTACCTGATAGCCTAAAAAATCCCTCTCCAGCTTTTTTGTGAGCCCCCTTCAGATACTGGAAGGCCACAATAAGGTCACCTCAAAGCCTCCTCCAGACTGAAAGACTCAACTCTCTTAGTCTGTCCTCATAGGAGAGGTGCTCCAACCCTCTGATCATCCTCATCGCCCTTCTCTGGCTATGCTCCAGCATGTCCACATCCCTCTTGCAATAGGGGCTCCAGAACTGGATGCAGTACTCACCAGAGCAGAGTAGAGGGGGAGAATCACCTCCCTCAACCTGCTGGCCACACTTCTCTTGATGCACCCCAGGCTCTGGTTGGCTTTCTGGGCTGCAAGTGTGCACTGCTGGCTAATGTTGAGCTTCTTGTCCACCAGCACCCCCAGGTGCCTCTCCTCAGGGCTGCTCTCCAGCCAGTCACTGCCCAACCTGTATTTGTGCTTGGGGTTGCCTGGACCCAGATGCAGGTCCTTGCACTTGGTCTTGTTGAACCTCATGAGGTTGGCTTGTGCCCACCTCTCCAGCCTGTCCAGGTCACTCTGGATGGATCCCTTCTCTCCAGCAGGTCTGCCTCACCACACAGCTTGGTGTCGTCAGCAAACTTGCTGAGGCTGCACTCAATGCCTCTGTCCATGTCACTGACAAAGATGTTGAACAAGACTGGTCCCAGGACTGATCTCTGAGGGACTCTACTTGTCACTGCCTCCACTGGGACATGGATCCACTGACAGCCACTCTTTGAGTGTGGCCATCAAGCCAGTTCTTTATCCATCTCGTGGTCCACCCATCAAACCCATGTTTTACCAGCTTGGAGACCAGGCTGTGGTGTGGGACAGTGTCGAAGGTTTTGCTCAGGTCCAGGTAAATGACATCAGTTGCTCACCTCTCATCAATTAATGTTGTGACCTGTTCATAGAAGGCCACCAGGTTTGTCAGGTAGGATTTGCTCCACAGGCAGAGAAAGCAGTAACTCATCAACTATCACAACTGGGATAGAATCATGCAATCATTTCTGTTGGAAAAAACTTTTAAGATCATTGAGCCCAACCATTCTGTAACTATACCAAGACTGGTGCTAAACCATGGCCCTCAGCACCACACTTCTGCCTCTTTGAAACACCTCCAAGTGTAGGGATTAAACCACCTCCCTGGGCAGCCTGCTTCAGTCTTTGACAACCCTTTCAGTCTAGCAGGTTTCTTCTAAGATCACAGTATCACAGTATCACCAAGGTTGGAAGAGACCTCAAAGATCATCAAGTCCAACCCATTACCACAGACCTCAAGACTAGATCCAACCTAAACCTCCCCTGATGAAATGTGACACTACTCCCTTTCATCCCTTCTTAACTAGGGAAAAGAGACCAATGCCCACATTGTTCCAACCTCCTTCCAGGGAGTTATAGAAAGCAATGCAGTCTCCCCCCAGCCTCCTTTTCTCCAGACTAGACAAGCCCAGTTCCTTCAGTTGTTCCTCACCAAACCTGCTTTCCAGACTCTTAACCAGCTTTGTTACCCTACTCTGAATCTGGTCCAGCACCTCAAGATCTTTCTTGAAGTGAGGGCCACAAAACTCAACGCATGACTTACAGTGTGGCATCACCAGTGCTGAACATTGGGAGACAATCCCTTCTGTGCTCTAGCCAGCTACACGATTTCTGATCCGAGCCAGGATGCTGGTGACTTTCTTGGCATGCTGCTGGCTCATGTTCAGATGGTTGTCAACCAGCACCCCTGGATCCTTTTCTACTGGGCAGCTTCCCCAAGCTTGGAGCATTCATAGGGTTGTTGTGACCCAGCATTTGGCCTTGCTGAACCTCATATTACTGACCTCAGCCCATTGATCCAGCCTGGCCAGATCCCTCTGCAGAGCCTTCCCTCCCTCCAACAGATCAACATTCCCTGATGTGTTACTGTCATCTGCAAAATTACTGAGGGTGTATTCAAAGCCTCGATCCAGATCATTGATCTGGAGCACTCCAGTCAGAAACAAGGCTTTATTTTCTCCCTCCTGCATCCCCAAGGTACCACTCATCCCAAGGTAATCTTTAAAATAAGTTATTAAGAAGAGTTGAAGGAACTACCCCACACTGTAGGTTGTGGGAGATTTTGGAGGGGTAGGGGAAAGGTTGGATGGCATGTCACAGAGGTATCTGAAATTGGTGGCACTGGGAGTATCCTTGGTTTTGACGTGAAGGCAAGGGAGAGATGAAAAGAGTCTGTGAGGCTGAGGAAAGCTCCAGGTCAGGATGTGCTTGCCAGTACAGGCTCTTCTGGGAAAGGAAAGAAAAAAAATGGAGAAAAATGGAGAAATAAATCTATAAAGAGCAGCTCTTTGTTCAAGGGGCAGATATAGAAGTGGTTTGTGGGCAATGACCAGTGAAACAGGCAGAGGTAAGTTCTGGAACTGACTCAGGATGAAGAAAAGAGCTAAAAATAATGAAACAGGGATTTAAGATCTCCTATAATGGAGATAAGCCAGCAGCAGCCCAGAGAGCTGTAATGAGGGTTCTGCATGAATGAGATTTTATTCAAAGTACAGGAAGAGAAATCTGGGTAAGAGGGGGATTGGGGGATCTCTGAATGTCAGACTGAGATTCCAGTTATGATCCTATCACCTGCAAGGGCTCAGCCTCACCAGTGCAATGTTTCTGTTGGCTGATGAAGGCAATCTAACACCACATTTCCCACTTGGAGGATCCTTGCAGAGAAACTGTCTCCCAAGGGAAAATGTTTGGTGGTACTGACTTAGCTCATACTGCTTTCTTCCAGCCAGACTGGGCTATAACGTTTAGAGACTACCCAAAAAAGGAAAAAGCAAACTAAAAAGGCCCAATTTAATATTAGTTGATAGACAAGGAATAATAGTTAATAGATAGATGAGGAATAATAGTTAATTGAGGGTAGATAAGGAAAGAGCAACTGGTTTCATCTAACTGGACATGTGTAAAACATTTCACACTGTCCCTCAAGACATCCTGGTAACCAACCTGGAAAAGCTTGGAGTTGAGGGGATGGACCATTGGCTGGATAAGGAATTGGCTGGATGTCTGCATTCAGAGTGTTGTGGGCAGTGGCTCAATGTCCAAATGGAGACCAGTGACAAGTGTCATCCCTTGGGTGTCAGTACTGGGAACATTGCTGTTTAGCACCTGTGTCAGTGACATGAATCAGTGGGATTGAGGCATCCTTGGCAAGTTTGAAGGTGACTCCAAGCTGTGTGGTCTGGTTGACATGCTGGAGGGAAGCAACTTGGACAGCCTTGAGAGGTGGGGCTGTGCCGAACTCATGAAGTACAACAAGGCCAAGCACAAGACGCTGCACCTGAGGTGGGGCAATTCCAAGCACGGATATAGGCTGCATGAGGAATGGCTTAAGAGCAATCTTGAAGAGAAGGACTTAGGGGTGTCAGCTGATGAAAACCTCAACATGAGCCAGCAATGTGCACTTGCAGCCCAGAAGGCAACCGTGTGCTGGGCTGCATCCAAAGCAGTGAGAACAGAAGGACCAGTGAGGTGATTCTCTCCCTCTGCTCTGCTCTCAGGAGACCCCACCTCAAGTTCTATGTCCATTGTTGGTGCCTCCAGGGATGTTGCAAGGACCTTCTTCCTGGAAGTCTTCCAAACCAGGTTTAACAGGACCTTGAGCAACTTGATCTAGTGGAAGATGTCTTTACCCATGTCAGGGGGGCTGGAACTAGATGGTATTTAAGGTCCCTTCCAACCCAAACCATTCTATGATAACATGATAGGAAGGAATTGTTAAGCCAGGTTCATTCTTATGTTTGGCTTGATTTTTATTTTATGCTTTCTGCATAAAATCCTCTTTCCCTTGTTCCCCAGTTCAGTCCCATTTCATTCCACAATCTGTCAGGCTGGCCTCGGTCAGTTCTGCTGTGGTTTTGTTTTCCATTCAGGCAAACACCATGGCATGGACTTGCCTCAGCGTGACAGAAAGAGACACACAATTTTCTGGTTACGTTGTTATCAGAATCCTGCACGCTTCAGCTGGCAAAGAGATTGTCAAACACCCTTGAACAATATTTGCTCAGAGTGCAAGAGAGAGAAAAAGAAAAATATCTGCTTTTAGATTCAGTTCCTTCCTTCCTTACGTGTTGTCTTTTATTTTCCTTGCATACACTTAGAAGTTCCTTTCTATTATCATAGAATCATAGAATAGTTTGCATTAGAAATGACCTTCAAGATCATTTAGTTCAACCCCTCTCACCATGCTCAAGGCCTTGTCCAACCTGGCCTTGAACGCCTCCATGGAGGGGTCATCCACATGGGCAACCTGTTCTCACCACCCTCCCTTGAAAAAAATTCTTCCTAATATCCAGTCTCAATCTCACCTCTTCCAGCTTAAAGTCATCCACCCTTACCCTGTCACTACAAACCCTTGTAGAAAGTCCCTCCCCAGCTTTCTTATATCTCCCTTCAGATACTTGAAGGGTACCTTTCGGTCTCCTCAGAGCCTTCTCTTCTCCAGACTGAACAGTCCCAACCTTTGCATACTGCTCCCATGTGAGAAGTGCTCCAGCCCTCTGATCATTTTTGTGACCTCCTCAGGACCTACTCCAGTGGTTTCATGTCCTTCTTGTGTTGGAGACTCTAGAACCAGGACACCTTCAGCCTAGGTTGCTTTGTTATTGAGTGAGCGTTTGCTCGTGATTTCAAGTTGTCTGAATTGAGAGCTGTTTTTTCCTCTCATTTCCACCAATTTTCCACAGTGGTAGTGAGTGGCAGTGGTATGAAAGCCACATGTGGCAAAGAAGTGTCAGATCTGTCTGCCCCAATAGGTAGGAGGAGGCTGCTCTTGCAGATGCTCTTGGGACTCTTCAGCACAGAATGTACATTGCTGTTACTGAAGATAAAATCTCAATCAGGAAGCATAATTCACATTGCTGTCCCCCAAACTGAAATGATGTGTGCTGCTGAAATAAAGTTGCATCTCTCTTACAACCAAAACAATTCTATGATTCTATGGTTCTAAGAAATCTCCAAGATAACCAAGTCCCACTTTCAACCCAACACCACCACAGCCACTAAATCATGTCCCAAAATGTCATGTCCACACATTTCTTGAACACCTTCAGGAATGGTGACTCCACCACCTCCCTGGGCAGCCTGTTCCAATGCCTGACCACTCCTGCAGGAAAGAAATTTATCTTAATATTCAGCCTAAACCTCCCCTGGCACAATTTCAGGTCATTTCCTTTTGCCCTGTTAACTGATACTAGAGAGAAGAGACCAACCTCCACCTCACTCCAACATTGTTTCAGGGAGTTGCAGAGAACTATGAGGTATCCCCCTCAGCCTCCTTTTCCCTGAATTAAACAACTCCAATTGTCTCAGCTCTTCCTCATAAGACTTGTTTTCCAGACCAAGAGAATCAACCCATTGCCTCATTGGAGGCACAGATATCTGTGCTCTCTGAACAAAAGCTGCAGACATGACAGTTTAACTGAATCAGTGGCCCTGGCTTAGCTCAAATATGAGTTTTAATAAGGTGAAAAAAAACAGCTTAATTTGGAAAGGCATCTTGGAGGCCGGTAGGACTGACCTTCTATGAGTGGCTGCTGCCAAGAGGATTAGGAGTTGTGTGTTGTACTCAGAAACGTACTGTGGACATGCTGTGCTTGGCTCAAAAGATGGGAAGAGTAGTCCCTTCAGTCCAATACCTTGTCTGAGCTTCAGACTTTGCAGAGGGAGACTCATTGGGGGATAACCTGCATCAAGAGAAGGGCTCATTCTTTTGCATTAACCAGTCATTTCCTCAGACAATAAGACAGGAGGATCAAAGCGTTCCTCATCCTCCTCTTCTTTCACTGCAGTCCCTGGCACATCTCAGCACCTCCCAAGAGCATGCTGTGGACTGTGATGAATGATGTCCTCTGCAGGAGGAGAAGGAAATAAGGACACAGTAATGTCTGGCTGGGGTGGAGCTTTCCCCTCTCTCCCCACCAATCTATTCTGCTTTTTCTGGCTATCCATGGCAAGGCTTAAGGCTTTCCTTGGACCAGCTAAATACCTTAAAGGAAGGTGAGCAAGTGGCTGAGAAACTTGCAGTTTCTTCTGTGCCTGAGGGATTTGCTGTTTTTTCCAGGAGACTAAGTCAGATGTTGCTTACTGTTGGCTGTACAATTTCCAGCCAAGGCTTGAGCATGGAAATCATAGAATAGTTACAGTTGGGAAAGACTTCTAGGATTATTGAGTCTAACCATTATCAGACTTTACCAAGGCTGCTGCAAAACCATGGGCCTCAGCACCACATCTCTGCCTGTTTTAAACACTCCAGAAATGGGGATTCAACCACCTCCCTAAAGAACCTGTTCCAACCCTTGAGAACCCTTGAGACCCAGATGTTTCTTCTAATATCCAACCTAAATCTCCCCATTTCCTCTCCTCCTATCAACTGATATGAGGGAGAAGAGACCAACCCTCACCTCACTCCAACATCCTTTCAGGGAGTTGTAGAGAACAATGATGTCTCCCCTCAGCCTCCTCTTCTCAGGCCAACAACCCCAGTTCCCTCAGCTGCCTTTCACAAGATCTGTTTCCCAGACCCTTTTCCAGCTTCATTGCACTTCTCTGGACCTGCTCTAGACCCCAATGTCTTCCTTGTAGTGAAGGCCCCAAAACTGAACCTAGTACTGACATGTTGATAGAGAGAAGGAGATGGTGGTGTGAGAACCTGTAGATCCCTGATATTGCCCAAGTTGTCAAGCACTAGAGGCAATTGAACAAACTTTTACTGCAATGTTTTCCTGTCCACAGACTGTCTGACTCAGATTCCTAAACCAAATCTTTCTCTTTTCCTGTCTCTTCTAGCAAAGCTGCATTTTCTCTGCCTTAGAATAATCTCCACGGCAGCTGCACAGAGCTGCTTGCGCTGCAGTGCTGACACTTGTAATTTCTCTCTTGCTGAGAGGCTCCAGGTTGGCCTGCCAATGAACTCTATGTCTGATCAGTGGTCAGTCAGGCTCTAGCCTCTTAAAAATTCTCTTGAAGGATTAACCATCTCTTCACAGAATCACAGGATGGCAGGAATTGGAAGGGACCTCTGAAGATCACAGAATCCAACCCCCTGCCAAAGCTGGATCATCTAGGGTAGGTCACACAGGAATAAGTCCAGGCAGGCTGTTGAAGCCTACAGAGATGGAAACTCACAACCTCTCTGGGCAGCCTGCTCCAGTCACCCTCAAAGTAAAAAAGTGTACCTTCTCATGTTTAGATGGAACTTCCTATGTTCAAGTTTGTGCCCATTGCCCCTTGCCCTGTCACTGGGGACCACTGAGAAGAATCTGGCCCCATCTTCCTGACACCCACCCCTTAGATATTTGTAGCATTAAAAAAATCACCCCTCAGCCTCCTCGTCTCCAGGCTAACCAGCTCCAGCTCTCTCAGCCTTTCCTCCTATGAGAGATGTTCTATTTGCCTCAGCATCTTAGTGGTCCTGCACTGGACTCTCTCAAGTATTTCTTTGTCCTTGACCTGGAGTGCCCAGAACTGAACATACTTAGTGCTGACCACAGGGGTCTATCATAGATGACTTTATTTCTCCTTTCCCAACTTGTGCCCGACCACCATAGTAGGAAGTCTGATTATTTCCTTCCATTGCAAATGAGTTCAGTCTTATGCTCTGCTTTGTTTTTTTGGTTTTTTTTTCTCCTTTAGGATTCTTGGCCTGACAGATTTCCTCTCATTATAAATTATTCTGTCTACTTCAGCCGTATGCTTTTTCTCATTTACATTTAAGATAATGGAAGAAGAGTTGCTTTTGATGACATAAGTGAGGTAGATTTGGGGTTAGCATTATTATTATAAAATGAGAGGGCTGGCAGGATAATGTAAAATATTAGGGATTTGGTGGGTTTTAGTACCTGAAAAGCACTGCAATGACTAGGGGAAAAAAAAATTCTCTTCTTCCCTGCAAATTGATGAAGCTTCTTGATGCATGCATGGAATGTGCAAGGCTCCAGGCTAATAACATTACTGGTCTCACCACAAGTACGAAATGGTCTGCTGTGAAATATTTACAAAACAAAAACATTGCCACCTACTTGACGATGAAGAAGTGTGGGGGGGAAATTAATAATCACTGTAAACTGGTGCATTTATTTTATGTTACCTGTGAGAGCTGTAAAATGAGGTTTAGGCTGTGTGCTGGAAACATACAGCAGTTTTGTAGCCCTGTGTTGTTGCAGTAGTTTTATCCTGTACTTAAAGTAATAGCTGGAAGTGTAGAAAGGTCTCTGATGTACTTCATGTTCAGGTGGAAATTGCCCAACTGCTGTTTTTTATTTTTCTCTTGGGCTTCTCTCGTGCTTATGAAGCCTCATTTTGAGCCTCGGGTTCAGTTTTGGACCCCTCACTACAAGAAGGACATTGAGGTGGTGGAGTGGTTCCAGAGATGGGCAACAAAGCTGGTGAAAGGTCTGGAGAACAGGGCTGGTGAGGAGCAGTTGAAGAAATTGGGGTCGTTAACTCTGGAGGCTGAGGGGAGACCTTTCTCTCTACAACAGCCTTAGAGGAGGTTGGAGCCAGGCAGGTGTTGATCTCTTCCCTGTTGTAATGAGGGACAAGAAAAATTTGCTACAAATTGCACCAGGGGAGATTTAGGTAGGATCTTAGAATAAACATGTTGACTGAAAGGATTCTCAAAGACTGAAATAAGCTTCCCAGGGAGGAGGCTGAATCTCCATCCCTGGAGGTGCTTCAAAGAGACAGAGACATGGTGACAAGGGCCATGGTTTAGCACCAGACTTGGTAGAGTTAAATAATGGTTGGACTGGATGATCTTAAAGGTCTTTTCCAACCAAGACAATTCAATGATTCAATGAATCTTGCAGTTGTATGAAGATACACACTCACATTCAGCCAGACAGCAGGTGTGTTTGTAACGATATGTGTGCTGGACTAGGTCAGACAAGAGTCTCTTCTCTTTGCCCCCTTTTTTTCACATGTAGAATATATGTAACCTTTTTTGGTTTGTTGTTTTGGTTTTTGGTTTTTTGGTTTTTGGGGTTTTTTTTTTGTTTGTTTGGTTGTTTTTTGTTTTGGTTTGTTTTTTTTTTAACTTGGAAGAAACGTTATTCTGTTGTTCCAAATATCACATTCAGGCTTTGCAATGACATCGAGTATTTAATTTTATGGATGTGCGTGTATGGTTGAAAGGCAAAGAGATTAAACAGCTTAAAAACATGTGAAGGGTTCACTCTTTTTCTTCTGTCTCATTCTATCTGCTTCTTTTATCAATTTTCAAGTTCCACAAATTCTACTCATGCTCATGGGGATCTACAATACCTTTGTTGGTAGCCCAAGTGGATCAGGTGCAGTTTAAGCATCCAGGCCAAAAGTACATTATGGAAAATACCTATTCTGGAACAGCAACACTTGGATGTTCCTCTCTGCATTTGGTGCCTCTGGTAAGACCTCACCTGGAGCACTGCACCCTTCTCTGAGCCCTCAAAACAGGAAGGACATAAACTGGATGGAGCATGTCCAGGGAGAGCCACAAAGATGACTGGGGGGTTGGAACACCTTCCCTACAAGGACCTGTGGAGGGACCTGGGTTCTCTCAGCCTGGAGAAGACTCAGGAGAGACCTAGTAGTGGCCTTTCAGTACCTGAAGGAGCCTACAAGAAGGCTGCAGAAGGAATGCTTCCAAAGGCCTGCAGTTATAGGTCAAGGAGCAGTGGTTTGAAATGAGAGAAGAACAGATTTAGATTGGATGTTAGGAATAAGTTCTGCACCATGAGAGTGCTGGAACACTGCAACGGGTCGCCAAGGGAGGTAGTTGAGGCCCCATCCTTGGAGATATTCGACAAGACTCTGGGCAACATGATCTAGTGGAGGATGTCCCTGCTGACTACAGGGAACTTGGACTAGATGACCTTCAGATATCCCTTCCAACCCAAATCATTCTAGGATTCCATAATTCTATGTTCTGCACAAGTAATTCCCATGGACATGTCAACTTTAGCACTTGGCCTGGTGTAAACCCACATGCCAAACCTGAGGAGGCAGGCATACAGCTTCAGCCTAAAATATATGGCTTTGCAGCACTGCTACTCACTTTCTTGTGAATTTTTTTTTAAATACCTTTCTTTTCTGGAGGCTCAATTGGAAGTCCTGCAAGGTCAATGGGTATATTCCTCTGCTTCACAAGAAAAAAACCTGCTTACATTGCAATGTGCCGGTCTGACCTAGCCATTAACAAGAGTAATCTGAAAGCTGACAGATGTAAAGCTAGAAACCACTGTTAAAGGTTTTTCCACCTCAGGCTTATGTATTGTCATCTTTTCATCAACCTCAGGTAAGAGTTTGAAGCTATGTCTTGGTCCAAGCTGACTGTAGGAGAGCTGGTAGCTGTTAATGGTACAGAGCCAAACAAGTCAGATTAAACCTCTTTTTCTGATTTTTGGGTGCTGTTCCTTCCTGTCTCTCAGCTTTCTGCTGTGACTTTTCGACTGAGCTGACTAGCATTGGCAATACCTCCAGCTCTGGAGCCTTCAGGCTGGAGATCTTTGCCATCTCCTTGATATCCCAAGGCACACGTGAATGCATATTCAACATAAGTACTAGCACCTGAGCATCCTCCTTCAAAGAAAATACTCTCCAGGGCACAGGTCTAGAGAATAAGGAGCATCTGAGGGAACTGGGATTGTTCAGTTTGGAGAAGAGGAGACTGGGGAGAGACCTCATTGCTCTCTACAACTCCTTGAAAGGAGGCTGTAGTGAGGTGGGGGTTGGTCTCCTCTCCCTCATATCAGTTGATAGAATGAGGGCAAACGGCCTGATTTTTTTTTCCAGAGTGGGGTTAGATTGGAGATTAGGAAAAATTCCTTTGCTGCAACAATAGTCAGGCATTGGAACAGGCTGCCCAGGGAGGTGGAGAGGTCATTGTCCCTGGAGATGTTCAAGAAATGTGTGGACATGGGACTCTGGGACCTGGTTTAGTGGCCATGGTGGTGTTAGGTTGAAGGCTGGATGTGATAATCTTTCAGCTCCTTTCCAATCAAAATAATTCCATGATTCTATGTTGGTACTCCAGGCTTGTTGAGATATCAGCATAGGCTTCATAGTGTAACAACTTGCCTGTATTCAAAAGTGGCGAAGTCTACTGTGAAAATGGGAGATCCTTAAAGTTGATGCCCACTTCATTTAACTTAGAGATGCCCTGCATGTTGGAGAGTTTGCTTATTTGTTATAAATCTGCTTTACTGCAGCAAATGTTTTTTTCATCATACTAATGCCTCTCTCATTGCTCAAACCCTCTGCAGAACCTCAGATACCTATAAAACAAATTTAGACACCAGTCCTGCAGTTCAGTAATGTTTAGGCAGACCCCTGAGACAATACAAACACAATTATTAGAGCAGAGCCTGACAAAATATTGATATTCCTACAGAAGTAATAAAGAGTTCAGGAATGGACCTAAACAGTGGTTTATGGTTTGTCAGGGAAACTGTTTGATTTCTGGAAGCAGATGAATATTTATGTTCTTACAATGGAGTTTGGTCTTCTTCTTGGCATTGATTTACATGAATCAGCCCGGAGAAGAAAAGGCTCTGTGGAAGCCTTATAGAGGTCTTGTGGTACCTGAAGAGGGATACTGCAGAGCTGGGGATGGACTTTTTACAAGGGCTTGTAGTGACAGGGTGAGGGGGAATGTCTTTGAGCTAGGAAAGGGGAAATTTAGGATGGAGAGTAGGAAGAAATTCTTTGCAGTGAGGGTGGTGAGACACTGGAACAAGTTGCCCAGGGAGGTTGTTGTATTTGCACTTAAAAACTGGGCATCAGGGCTGACTCGGAAGCCTGACAATGATACATGAAAGTAGGAAGGACATACAATTCTGAGTCTCAGAGCAGCTGGGATCAAGAAATGGTGTACATTGCGTAAGGGAAGATGAAAATTAAATGCAAAAAGAAACCATCGTGACTGTAATCTTTCAAATCAGACAAGAGGAAGCAGGGCCAGGCAACTCTTCCCCCACATCTCTTGCACACATGCTGTGGGGACAGGGAGCAGGTTTCTTGTAGTTCCAGTGGGTTATCTCCATTGGTTTGGTTGTACTATGCCCTCTTCCTCAAGATAACAGCATCACACAAGAAGGAGTTTAAATATTAATACGAAGATCACAGGAGTATAACTTGGAAGCACCAAATGACTGAGAATTGAAGATTCTAATCTATCCCTTTGGAAGCCATCCATTTTCAGGTTGTTTGTTTTGTTTTGTTTTATTTACAGCATTTGAACCATTTCACAAATTGGAAAGCAACCATCCAGCCATTTCACAGGCAGATTATGATATCTTTAAAAGAGTCCCAGGCATTTATCTGAATGCAGTTGGCTACCTTGCTTACTAACATATAGAGATATAGAGATATTACACACACACAGATGAACACTGACTGTCTGAAGATTAGACTTTTCTCTTATTAACCTTATGTTTGTAGCTTGCAACTGAAGAAATGTTTTAGATAGTGGTATCACCTGACTGCCTTTGGCCCTTGGAAAGGCTCATCATGTTGACTGGATAGATCAGAAAATACTAGGGCATGAATAGCCATTTTATGATTGCTCCATTTGCTTCCATTCATCACAAATGCAAAGGTGAAGAACTGCTGGAGAAGGAGCAGCTTCATCTGGCACTACCTATGCAGAGTGTGTGCAAGTTGTTCAGTTAAAGATAGAGAACTGGAAACAAAAAGCAGGAAACACACCTTAGATGAAGATACCAGAAGGCAGCCATGTCCTGGATCTCATCAAAAGCAGTGTGATCAGCAGGACGAGGGAGGTGATTCTTCTCTGGTCTCTTCTCACAGGTAAATAGCAATAGAACAAGAAGAAATGGCCTCAAGCTGCGACTGGATAGGTTTGGACTAGATATTACGGAAAAAAAACTTTCACAGCAAGAGTGGTCAGGCATTGGAATGAGCTGCCCTGGGGAGGTGGTGGAGTCACCACCCCTTGATGTGTTTAAAAGTCGTTTGGATGTGGTGCTTGGGAATATGGTTCAGGGTGAACCCGGTAGTGTAGAGATATAAGTTGGACTTGGTGATTGAGGGTCTTTTCCAACCTAAATATTTCTGTGATTCTGCCTCTTTGCTCTAGCAAGGACCCACCTGGAGTACTGTGTCCAGTTCTGGTGCCCTCAGCATAAGGAGGACATGGAACTGTTGGGGCAGGTCCAGAGGAGGCCATGAAGATTATCAGAGGGCTAGAGAACCTACCCTAGGGGACAGACTAAGAGAGTTGGGGTTGTTCAGCCTGGAGAAGGCTCCAGGGNGACAGACTAAGAGAGTTGGGGTTGTTCAGCCTGGAGAAGGCTCCAGGGAGATATTAGAGCAGCCTTCTCCTAGAGCAGCCTTCCAGTATCTGAAGGGGGCTACGCAAGAGCTGGAGAAGGACTTTTTACAATAGCTTTTTGTGATAGGACAAGGGACAATGTCTTTGAGCTGGAAGAGGGGAGATTTAGACTGCAGATTAGGAAGAAATCCTTTAAAGTGAGGGTGGTAAGACACCGAAACAGGTTGCCCAGGGAGGTTGTGGATTCCCCCTCTCCAGAGATGTTCAAGGCCTGGGCCTTGAGCAATGTGGTCTAGTTGAAGATGTTCCCTGTCAATGGTGGTGGAGTTGGAACTAGATGATCTTGAAGGTCCCTTACAACCCAAACCATTCTATGCCACTATGCATTATATGAGCATCTGAAATAGCAGACATGAAGGATGATGTCTCTGAGAGAAAGGTCATTCCCTTGCAGGCCAAACCTTTCTAGATTTTTTCTTTCTTATTCATCAGGGGATCAGTTTTTGTGCCTGGGGCTGCTGTGCCCACATGTGACTATTCTGCTGGGGTGGGGCAGATGCTGCAATGGATGTAAGCCAGATGTTGAGTTCCATGTACTAGGGGGGAGAAGTACAGCTATAGTCCAAGATATGGTGCAAACTTAGCTGCTACAATGCACTTTGAGCTGAAATCACTTAACATACTGGTTTGTTATTTGTTTGGAGGGTTTTTTGTCTACTTTTTAGTTGTTTGTTTGGTTTTGTTCATTTGGTTGGTTGGTTTTTCCCTTCCTCTGAATCTTAGACTGATCATTTAATATTACATGACAAAGAAGGAGAGCAAAGTGTGCAAAATCATTGCAACATGCTCAAGTCCAGTCTATCTGCTCCACCTCTTTCTTACTGCACAACCCTCAGCAAGACAATTAAGACATTCAAAGCAGCCACCAGATGGGATCAATTTCCAACAGAAAAAAAATACAACTGTCTACCAAAGCTGTTTTGAATCCAAAAGTTACATTTCTGACAATGACCAACTGTTCATTATGCCTCCTGTATCACTATGGAAAGACTGTTTTGTCAATAATATTCAGGCTCTTACTGCAAACTTCCAGGTTTTGCCTAAAAAAAACCAAAAAAAGCCCAACAAAAAAACCCAAAAAAACCCCAAAGCAGCAGCCTGGCTTGTTCGTAGATTCATAGAATGGTTTAGATTGAAAGTGAGCTTGAAGATCATCTACTTCCAACCTCCTTGCCATGGGCAGAGACACCTCCTACTAGACCAAGTTGCTCGAGTCCTCTCCAACCCAGCCTTGAACACTTT
>WBNM01009959.1:0-16904 GCA_013399055.1 Ramphastos sulfuratus | reverse complement strand
ATATATATGAAAATGTTTTTCCTGAAAAGTCAATATGGATTTAGATACCAATCTGCAAATGTAATTGAAAAAAAAATACTACAATTTTGGGGTTAAATGATGTGTTTGAATCACAGGGTCATGGGATTGGAAGGGACCCCTGAAGGTCATCTTGTCCAGCCTGCCTGCAGTCAGCAGGGACTCTTCCAACTAGAACAGGACTAAAACATAACCAAAATTCTCACCACTGGAAAGAAAGGATTTGGCTTTCAGGGCAGCACTTTCCAGCTTGTGATTGAGGGCTTTATGACTCCTCCAGGGCTCAGTAAAGCATTGGGGTGCTTGTGTCAGATCATCAGGCAGCATGCTGGGTCCCTGCTGCTGACCCCAGCTCTGGAGCACGCAGGGGGTTAATCGAGATTAGCAGCTCAGCTCTTCGCGTGGGGCCGGCGTCCGTAAGCGCTTGCGTGAGGGTGAGGTGGGGATCTCTTTGATCCCGGAGGCTGACGGCAAGCCCTGCATTTTTGTCCTAATCTGTTGATTTTCTGCGAGCTCTCCAAGCAAACATTTATCCCCCGTGGTTAAGTGTCTGTGAAGAATTTAAACACATCTCATTAAAACACTTAGAGCGCAGCCGGGGTGAGCCTCACAGCTTTCCCCTGGGCTCACCTTGCTCTGCTCTCGGCCAGGCTGCCCCACTGGAGAGGTGAGGGACACCCATGGAACTCCATATAGGAGTCATAAAGGACTCCCACATGTTCTTCAGGATGAGAGTGGTGGGACTCTGGAAGAAGTTGCCCGAGGAACTTGTGGCTGCCTCCTCCCTGAGGGTGTTCAAGGTCATGTTGGATGAGACCTTGAGCAACCAAATCTAGTTGATGGCCATGGCAGGAAGGTTGGAGTAGAGAATCTCTGAGGCCCCTTTTAACCTAAGCCATTCTATGATGAGGACAACTCCAGTATCCATAATTTGTGAGTTGACTCATGAGCCCAGTGCAGAGCCACAAAGATGATGAAGGGATCCTTATGAGGAAAGGCTGAGGCATGACTTCATTCAGGGTTATAAAGATGTGAAGGACCAGTGTAGGGAGGATGGAGCCAGGCTCTGCCCAGTGATGTTCAGTAATAGGACAAGGGACAATGGGTGCAAGCTGGAGCAGAGGAGGTTTCATGTGAACACAGGAGAAAGCTTTTTCACTGTGAGAGTGACAGAGCCCTGGAGAAGGCTGCCAAGAGAGGTTGTGGAGTCTCCTTCACTGGAGACATTCGAAACCCACCTGGATGTGTTCCTGTGTGGCCTGCCCTAAGTGATCCTGCTCCACCTGGGAGTTTGTACTGGATGATCTCTAGAGGTCCTTTCCACCTCCTAACATTCTGTGATTCTGTGTGATTCATGTAGGACTCCAATATCCATAACTTACCTTCATAAAATCACAGAATGGTGGAGATTGGAAGGGACCTCTGAAGATCATCAAGTCCAACCACCCTGTCGCCTAGGGCAGGCCACACAGGAACTCATCCAGATGAATCTTGGAAGTCTCCAGAGGAGGAGACTCCACAACCTCTCTGAGCAGCCTGTGCCAGGGCTCCAGCTCCCTCACAGCAAAGCTTTTCCCCATATGGAGGTGTCCTCAGATAAAGGCTGTCCTGCCAAATCACTTCTGACTGGTTGTCTCTCCTGTTCCAAAGCCATCATTTTCTGAGCAGGCAGTGACTGAGGCTTTAGTATCTCAGGTTGACTCCACTCCAGGAACTGATTCTGGGCATAGGATGGTGGCTTGCAGGGAGAGCTTCCTCCTGTGACTTCAGCAACTGTTTTCACTTCTAATTAATTACATCCAGTTAAAAGAGAACTCAAACACTGCATTTGTAATTTTGTGTTATTTGACCTTGTAGGAACATGAGCTGTGGAGCCATGGAGCTCTTCTCACATGCTGCAGCTGGCAATTCAAAGTCTTGGACTTGAACAGAATCACCCCGTGGGGAATAACTCCAGCCCGAGGACTGATAGACATCAGTTCTTTTGCAATGAGACAAGCCCATAGCCATGTTTTCTTTCTGCCCCTTGGTATCCCAGATTTTGCAATTCCATTCTGCAGCAAACTGGGTGAGTTGAGGTGCACACAGCTTCTGCAAAGCTGATTTCCTAAAGGGCTCTTTTCAGCCGCAACCAGGCAAACCCATTCCTGCAGTGACCCAGAGGAAATTCAGCACAAGGTGCAGACAGTGGGAGCCTTGTCAAGCTCACCCTGGGGTATGGTTGTTGGGGCCAAAGCACACTCCAGCCTCAGCAGCTCAGGTAACTCCAACATTTATTTCCAGGACATATAATTTAGCATCTGTGAATTGGAAACATGCAGCAGAGCACGTGATGAAGCCCAAATGAAAACAGAAGCTTCCTTTGCATCAGAGTGGTGGAACAAAAACCCTTCTGAAGGCTAAGAAAGGATGAAGCTGTAGGGGCTGGAAAAAGCAGCAGGAGCCTGTATGTTCTACCAGTGGAACAACCCAGTGCAGGGAGAGGCTTGGGGGAGGGCTTATCATTTTGGAGAAGCTGTCTTAGCAACACAGAGCCATCACTGAAATGGAGCATGGAGTGCTAATGGTGTCCATAGCTTTTATCCCAAAATCTTGGCATGACTGGGGTTGGAAGTGACCTCTGGAGATCATCTGTGAGGGTGGTGAGGCACTGGGACAGGTTGTGCAGAGGAGTTGTGGAGGATCCAAGCCTGGCAGTGTTCAAAGCCAGGTTGGGGGAAATGCTGAGCAACCTGGTCTAGTAGGAGGTGCCCATGGCAGGGGGCTGGAACTAGATGATGTTTAAAGTCCCTTTGAATCCAAATCAGTCTGTGATGCTGTGGGTTGAGCTGCTGTGATAGGTGTTGAGAGGATAAGTCATCTTCTGAGTCAGGAAGACTTGGATGGTGGCAATTATTACTTTTTTTTTTTTTTTTTTTTTTTTTAGCAAAGCTGCAAAGTGGTTTGCAACAATGAACTTAGAGGTTCAAAAAGAATCATAAAGTCATGGGGGCCTTGGGGAGTCTCCAATCCAGTGTCCTGCTCAGAGCATGTGGCTCTGAGGTCAGATCAGGTAGCAGAGGTCTTGAAGGTGTTTTGAAGAAGCTCTTTGGGCAACTTGTTCCACTGCCCTGAGGTGGCTGAATCCTCATCCCCAGAGTTGTGTCTAAGATGCAGAGACATGGTGTTAAGGGGCATGCTTTAGTACCAGACTTGGCAGAGTTAGAGAATGGTTGGACTGGATGATCTTAGGAGCCTTTTCCAACCAAAACAATTCTATGATTCTATGATCCAGTCCAACTACCCTGCCTGGGCACTCGCAGCAGCTTGCCCAGGATCACAACGTCCAGGTGGCTTTGGAAGTTCTCCAAAGAAGGAGATTCCACAGCCTCTCTGGACAACCTGCTCCAGGGCTCCAGCACCCTCACACCAAAGACGTTTCTCCTGTTCAGGTGGAACCTCCCGTGTTCCAGTTTGTGCCCATTACCCCTTGTCCTGTTGCTGGACGCCACTGACAAGTCTGTCCCCATCATCTGGCTCCTGGTGAGCTGGAGGTGTCTCAGCCTGCCAAGAGGACCTGTGTGTCTTGTTCAGTCAGGGGAAAATTCACAGCCCTTGGCTGAAGTTGCTGGATTTTCCCTGTAGCTAAAGGTTCATCAGGGCACAGACAGCTGGGAGTGTTTCACCAGGATGCCGTTTAAAGGAAAACTTTTTCTGCATGCTTGGAGAGAAGGAGGTAGAGTCAGAGTGTTTGCTGAAAGAATCTTCAGGACTGAAACACCAAATGAGTGAGCAGAGTCTCCAGGAGCCTTCCAGTGCTGAGGATCCTCAGGATTTTTGGGAATTTCTAGGATTTATTGTGCCCAGTCCAACTGCAAAGGGAACAGCAGAAGCAGACTGCTGGAACTGTGTGCGAATCAGTGCTGGCGGAGAGCAAAACTTCTCTGCATGCAGAGGTGGCAAGAGGCAACTTCCAATGGCAGCTAATAGCAGTGATATGTGGAAAACATTTATTAATTGGCATTTAACAATGCATTCAGGTTTATTTTACACTTTGCATAGGGATTTTAACCACAAACTGAAGCTTTCAATCCCTCTGTGGTAAAGAGAAGTAGCAGAGCAGCAGCAGCAGCGAGATTGAAAAATTAATGCCGTGCAGAAGGAAATTAGTTCACCTGAAAATGCCTCTTAAATAAAATATTTTCTCTTCTTTTTCATGCACTCCCACCTGATTTCCACCCAAGCCATGTAGTCATTCCATTAATGAGAGCTGCTGCCATTGATCCATGAGCACCACCGAGATGCACACTTCAGAAGCCGGCAGCAGATGTGGAGAGCAAGCCCAGCTTTGGTTTAGAAGTTGGTGCACACTCAGCTCACCTACCTGCTTCTGCACCCAGCAGCTCAGGAGGTGCAGAGCTGCTTAAAAACCATGTCAGGCAACACCAGCATTCAAACACAGTCCTGCTTCCAGTTGGAAAGATCAGAGCTGAGTTTGGACACGGTCCCCAGCACTGTGGGACATGGCACCGCAGAGTCCTCCTTCCCTGAACCCTGCCAGCAGCACAGAACCTTTTTCTCTCTCTCTCTTGATAGTGCATCAAAATGCAGAGACACCAACACCACCATGGCCTCCCTGGGCTCTCATGCTGACCATGAGTCAAAAATAGATTTTCTTTAGTTCTTTCTCTTGTTTGGCTCTGTGGCAAACGACCAGATGCCATCTTGCCTGTACCAGCAGCTATGCAAACAAGTCATGGGATGGAAAACTGTTACTTGCCAACATGTGGGTTGGCAACCTGCAGAAGGAGCCCTGGGGAACCTTCCAAATTCAGGCTAGACCCAAATGTACCACACTATCCTGCTCCTGACCCAAACATCTGTGAGGGAAAGCTGCTCTTGAGCAGTTAGCAAGAGAGGAGACTTGGGTTGTGTTTGGAGGAGGAGAGGTGCAGGCTAGGGAGACCATCCCAGGCACTCATGGGCTGCAGCTGGGAGCCAGGGGTGGGGAGCAACAGGTGGGTGGATCCCTTGGGGTGGGCTGAAGTAGGAGAGTCTTGGAGAGGTTTGGTCCTCTTTCTTGAAGCCTGGCACCAGGGTGTGCAGAGATCCAGGTACAGCAGCAAGGATTTGCCTACCAAGGAAGGAGGATGAAGCTTCATGCTGGGGGTCTGCAAGGGGTTAATGGAAGGGCTGAGCTCTTGGCCAGGCTGCAAGAGGTGTCCTCACTGCAGGCAGAGAAACAAGGGCTGGCTTTCCCAGGATAGCTGGAGACTGGCCAAGCAAGAAACCTTCAAAAGCTGGTGCTGAAGGTGTTATGGAACAGAAGAATATTTGGAAAATCCAAATTCTGATTCATTGAGTGGTTTGAGCTGGAAGGGACCTTAAAAACCATTCAGTTCCAAACGCCTGCCATGGGCAGGGACACCTTCTACAAGACCAGGCTGTTCAACGCCTCATCCAACCTGACCTTGAACATCACCAGGGAAGGAGGTGACAGAGCTTCCTGCTACCAAAAAGTAATTTGTAATTTTAGAGGGAAAGCCTCTTCCTGTTGTGCTTCCACTATTTCCCCTTCCATGCACACACATAGGTAGTCTGTCCCCAGCCATTCTGCTTAGTAGTGAATTGAAGGTGTTTAGCTTATTAACAATTGCAATTAAACATCAGATATGCCTTAGCAGCTGCAATGTGTCCTGTTACTTCTGCAGGGAGGGTAGAGGCTGTGCAGGGCTGAGTGCTTATGTTGATCTCTCTCTACAGGCACATCATCCACTTGCACCCGTTGGTGGAAAAGTAAGAAGGGAGTCACTGCTGCGTGCTTCGGTCTGGCTCAGCACTCTGCACAACAAAAGGTTTGCCTAATTGTACTTAATTACTGGGGTTTTGTGGTTGGGATTGCACTGAGGCTGTACAGAAGTCATTCCTGCTTTCCATGGTGTGTGTCTTCTCTGATGGGCAGTTCTTTGACCTTCTGTGGTTTGGTCAATCAACTTGTGACACTCAGGCAGGGCATGCTGTGTGTTGGGCAATGCCATGGTCACCTGAAACCATCCACATCTGACAGTGGCAATCGTTCAGGAATTCATTGGTCAGTGAGACCGCAGCTGCAGTGNCCATTGTGATGCTGGGCAAGCTGCTGTGGGTGCCTCTGCTTGAGCAGGGGGGTTGGACTGGGTGATCTCCACAGGTCCCTTCCAACTCCACCATGCTGGGATAGTGTGAACAGGTTAGACTAAAGGCTCTGTCCTTTGCAGAGATCACTTCTGTAGTTGAAGCCCCTACTGGTTTTCCATGGGTGCAGTTAAATTAATGGAAGGTAGAAAAAGTCTTGGACACTGGGAGATGTAAGTAAGCCTCTGTTACAGAAGCAGCTCTTAGCAGTAACCTCTCCAGGAGAGCTTCCTGGATGTTTCAGAAGTGGTTTCCATCCCCACATGAGGTGCAGCTTTGCTGTTCTATTTGCATCCATGTGGGATGGCTTCTGTTTTGAAAAATGCTGACATTTCCATGGCTCCAGAAGGTTCAGCATAGATGGAAACTCCATCTCCAAAGCTAAGCTGAGCTGAATGAATTCTGTGACATGACCAAACATCTGCCTGCTACAGAAGGTGTCAGGTTTTGCCCAGTCTGCAATGAAAACACTCCCCAGTGGCACAGATATGGCTATGGGAGGGGGAAATGGAGCAGAAGGCTGCAAAGGGAAAATCCAGCTGAGGAAGCCCACAAAGCTGCTTCTGTTTGAGGAAAAAAATAATAATTTAATCATTTCCATGGAGTGAAACTGGCATTTTTCACTTCCAGCACTGAACTGTGATTCTCAGCTCCTCTTAAGGAAGGGAAAAGCACACCCAGTATGAGTCTGCCCATGTTACTGGAAACAGTTGTTGTTCAGAAGCTCCAGTTAATGCAGAGCTGTTAATTGTCTGACCATTAAATTACTTGGCTTCTACTTAGTCCCCACAGGGGACTAATTTTAGATTCAATTAGCACAGAATTTAAAGGGATCTAGTTGAGAGATTCTAGAAGGCTACAGAGAGACGAGATGGTGTTTGATAAGATGCAGGCAGGAAAGGGAAGCTTTCGTCTGTGTTTCAAGCTTTCAAGCCAAGAGAAGCTCCAGAAGAAGAATTAAATTCCCTTTGAATGCACCTGCACAAATAAGCTTTCTTAATGAGCTGCAGGTTGCAATGATTTGGTTATTTCAGACAGTCTTAATCAGCCTGAATTTCAACCAAACAACAAAGCCTCCAGGAACTGAAGTCCTGGGGGTGTATTTGTAGGTTCACATGTTGAATTCTTTAGGTGCTGGTGAAGAGTTCAAAGTGGTAAAATGCCCCTTGCATCATTTTCATTCCACCAGAAGCAAGACTGGTGAGAAGTCCCATGAGGTGGCTTTGTTCTCAGAATACTTTTGCAGCTGCAAGAAATTCAGGCAAGCCTTCAGCAGTCAGTGAGCAGACTCCACTGTGTTTCTCCTACCCTACACAAATACAAATATCTTTTATTTTAAACTGCTGGTGGGTTTGTGGAGGTGGAGTTGAGATATACGGAGTGAGGTTTGGCTCAGGCTGATCTGCTGGATGCTTTTCTTTCAGCAGCACCATAAAGCACTCTCTGCCTCTTAGTGTGTTGTCCTACAACTCCCTGAAAGGAGGTTGGAGTGAGATGGGGGTTGGGCTCTTCTCCTCACTATCAAGTGATAGAATGAGAGGAAATAGCCTGAAATTGTACTAGGGGAGGTTTAGTTTGAAGTTGAGGAACAATTTTTTTTCTGCAAGAGTGGTCAAGCATTGGAAGAGGCTGCCCAGGGAGGGGATGGAGTCACCATCCCTGGAGGTGTTTGAGAAGGGTGTGGACATGGCACTTGGATGTGGTTTAGTGGCCATGGAGGTGTTGGGTAGAAGGTTGAACTCGATCTTGGAGGTCTTTTCTAATGATTCTGGAGCCAGCTCATCAGCTGGGAAGCAGGTGTCATGCTGGACCAGCTGGTGCAAAGCACCCAACACATTCATTTGCAGGGGCACTGCAGAGGTTTAGAGAAACCCATGGACTCACTTCATTTCCGTGCTGCTCTTGCACAACTCTGACTATATCCATTTTAAGGTGAATGTTGTTTCTTGATCTATAACTGCTCCAAAACATCTAAATGTGTGAGCAGTTCCTCTCCTGCCCAAACCCCGTTCTCATCTCCATCACAACCAGCAGCTTGGTGCTAGCAGGATGCAGGGGCTAGAAGAGTTTCTGAGCTGGTGAAAATATTCCTGCTGCATTTCCCACATGAGTCAAGGCACCAGGGAGCAGGTGGGCTTGGGCTGAATTCAGCCCTGGGCTGGGGAGCCTGTTTGGCACTTAGCGCTGCTGGGAAAAGGGGCACAGCAGGAGGCACCTGTGGAGATTGCATCCAGGTTCTTGGCGGCTGGGATGCCTCGAGGGATGGTTGAAGTGCTGGGGCCCCAGGTGGTGGAAGGAGCTGAGAGCTGCTGTGTGTTCATTGCCATGACAGAACGAGCTAAAAAGGATAAAAACTGAGGAGTTCAGCTGTGTGGCTGCTCCTGGATGGATGCTTCAAAACCTTCCCCCTCAGCAAAGCAAAGGCTGTGGTGCCTGCACAGCTCCTTCCCATTGTCTGTCTCTTCCTGGGCAGGTGGTTTTCTGATGGCTTTATTTTCCCTAATTTCTCTCCATTCCCTATCACTTGAATGTCCACTGTTTTGTGTTTCCTATTTGGATGTCTGTGTACATCATATTTAAAATAGAGTGGTTTGTAGTTAAAGAAAACCAAATCAAACCCCAAACAGCAAAGTAATGACAATTCCACTGACAACTTTTTTAAGGCTGTTTGGTTTATTTATTCCTTTGCTTGTTCTGGCACAAAACCTTTCAGAAGCAGCCTCTTAATTTGGGGTAATCACTTTTTTTTGTGATTTCAGGTTTGCTAGTCCATAGTAAGTTGTGTTTTGTTGTGGGTGGTTTTTTTTTCCCTACTTGGAAGTCTGTGTACGTGCTGAGGAAGAGAATTGTGTTTAAGAGTGTTTTGTGTTTTAAAAACAACCAAAACCAAATCAAAACCTAAACAGCAAAATACTTTTAATTACAATTCCACTTAAAAAAAATTAAAGGCTGTTTGGTTGATTTATTTATTTATTCTTTCACTTGTTTGAGCACAAATCCATTCAGAAGCAGCCTCTGAATTTGGGATAATCACATCTTTTTGTGATTTCTAGTTTGCTAATCCATAGTAAGTCTTTCCCCCCCACACTATTTGGATGTCTGTGTACATGTTGGGGAAGAAAACAAAGAGCTTTTCGTATTTAAAAAACAAAATCAAATCCCAAACAGCAAAATAATGACAATCCCATTTACAACTTTTCAAAGGCTGTTTGGGGGCTTTGTTTTGAGTTTTCTTTCCCTTCACCTTTTCTGCCATTAATCCATTCAGAAGCAGCCTCTTAATTTGGAATAACCACATTCTGGGCACTTCTTACTTTGCTAAATCCTTTGGCATCCTTTTTATTTTTTTTTTTTTTTCTTTAAAGGAAGAAGGTGAGTGGGATAAGGAAAGCTGGTTTGTGCTCAGAGTTCTCCCTGCTATAATTAACTGCATCTAAAAAGCCATAATTGCTGCTTCTATAGCTTCCCAATAGCATCTCTTGAATGGGAACATGCAGCATTGTGCTGGCTGCTCTCTGCTCCGAGAGCATCGATTCGCCAGCCGCTATCAATCTGTTGCTAAGCAGTGGGTGACGGCACACAGCAAAGTCCTCAAGGACAATACACAACAGCCAGAATGTTTTTCTCGGTAGCAAACCCCCCCCCCCCCCAATCTTCCCCTGTCTCCTGAAATGTTGTGTGAGTTGATCCTTCATCAAAATAATAAAGATGGTTGCCAAGGAGATGCCACAGTTATTGCCGCAGGGTGCAGTGGACAGACCTGGGGCGAGGGGAACAGAGATATTTGATTGTTTTTTAGGGCTCTCACACCAGGCAGCAGAGGTGTGAGGTGTTTGGATGTCATCAGCATCTTTGTACTGGCATCACCCCAAGGAGGGCATTGAAGGGCTGGAGCTTGCCCAGTGAAGGGCAACAAAGCAGGTGAAAGGTCTGGAGAACAGGTCAGAAGGGCAGATTTAGACTGGAGATTAGGAAGAAATTCTTCACGGTGAGGGTGGTGAGATACTGCAACAGGTTGCCCAGAGAGGTTGTGGATGTCCCCTCCCTGAAGGTGTTCAAGGCCAGGTTGGATGTGGCCTTGAGCAGTCTGGTCTAATGGAAAGGGTCCTGCCCATGGCAATGGGCTTGGAACCTGATCTTTAAGGTCCCTTCCAACCCAACCCATTCTGTGAATCTATGAAAAGAGGCAGAGAAGGAAGCCATCTGCACTGGCAGAGCTGACACTTTGATAACCTTCTTGATAACACTGGTGCTCTATTGACTTTAAGCAGCTGCAGAACTTCTCCTTGTTGTGTAGCTGCTGTTCATTCCACTCCTGTCTTGTTGATAACAGTAAAAAGATGATGAGTGGCAGTGGAGAATTAATAGAATCTTTTTTTCTGAGATGGCTGTGAACCCAACTCTTCACATTGCACCCTAAAAGTCCAGGCTCTTTATTTGTTGGCAAATGGATACAGGAGGTGGGGAGAAATCTTAATGTGGAGTCGTGGGGTGAGGGGTTGTGACTGTGTTTGCTTCCAGTTTTTTTTCCTCTCCTGAACTAAGCAGAGCTGCTTTAAAAGCAAAGCACAATGTTTAAAGTGAGGGACAAGCTTTTAAGCTTCACTACAATTATCTGATGGAAAGGTGACCACTAAGTGAACTTTCAGCAGCCTTCACTCTTGTGAAAGCCCACCAGGCTTGCTGCTGTGCAGAAGGCAAGATTAGACACTGGGAAGAAACTCTTCCCCACAAAGGTGGTGAGGCACTGGAACAGACTGCCCAGAGGAGTTTTGAAGGTTTCAGCTCTGGATAGATTTAAAAATTGTATCCAGGGAAGAGCAACAAAGCTGGTGAAGGATCTAAGGAGCAGCTGAGGGAACTGGGATTGTTCAGCCTGAAGAAGATGATACTGAGGGGAGACCTCATTGTTCTCTACAGTTCCCTGAAAGGAGGTTGGAGTGAGGCGGGGGTTGGTCTCCCTACTATCAGGTGATAAAACAAGAAGAAATGGCCTGAAATTTGCCAGGGCAGGTTTAGGTTGGACATGAGGAACAACTTCTTTGCTGCAAGAGTGGTCAGGCATTGGGACAGGCTGCCCAGGGGGTGATGGAGTCCCCATCCCTGGAGGCGTTCATGAAATGTGTGGCCATGGCACTTGGACATGGTTAATGGCTGTGGTGGTGTTGGGTTGATGGTTGGACTGGATGATCTTGGAGGTCTCTTCCAAATCAAACAATTCCATGGTTCTATGATGTGGTGCTGAGGGATGTCAATCAGTGGTGACCTGGCAGTGCTGGGTTAACAGTTGGATGATGAATGATCAAAACAATTCCAAGTGTTCAAAGCCACATTGGATAGGCCCTTGAGCAACCTGATCTAGCTGGTGTCCCTGCTTACAGCAGGAGGGTTGGAACAGCAGGGTCATCCCTTCCAAGTGAAAAAACAGCCCGTGAGTCCTGTGGAAAGAGTTGAAGGTGAGCCTGCTGTTACAGTTTTTTATGGCTGCAGGAGTTAAAATTAAAACTGAGTTTTAGAAGCTTTCACCAACACTTCAATCTGAGTGTTGAGATCTAAAACTTCATCTGTGGTAGTGGGCACTCAAAGTTCAGTGGCCATTGATGGGGAATCAGCTTCCAGCAACTTTTTCATAGCTACAGGTTCAAATGTGCCACTTCAGAACAAAAGCTGAATTATTGCTTCTGCCATCTGAAAATAGGGGTTTTGTCATGATTTTATCAAAGACAACATGAAATGGGACATTTTTACCAGCAGATGTGAGCAGGAGGGTGGCACTGAGTTAAACTCTCCTCAGTAGTGCCCAGTGACAGAAGGAGCAGTGGGCACAAGCTGGAAGCCAGGAGGTTCCATCTGAACAGGAGGAGAAACTTTTGGTGTGAGGGTGCTGGAGACCTGGAGCAGGCTGTCCAGAAAGGTTGTGGAGTCTCCTTCTCTGGTGAGCTTCCAAACACCCCTGGATATTAATCTTGGGCAAGCTGCTGTGGGTACCTCTGCTTTAGCAGGGGTGTTGGAAGGGACCTCTGCANGTGGGCACTCAAAGTTCAGTGGCCATTGATGGGGAATCAGCTTCCAGCAACTTTTTCATAGCTACAGGTTCAAATGTGCCACTTCAGAACAAAAGCTGAATTATTGCTTCTGCCATCTGAAAATAGGGGTTTTGTCGTGATTTTATCAAAGATAACATGAAATGGGACATTTTTACCAGCAGATGTGAGCAGGAGGGTGGCACTGAGTTAAACTCTCCTCAGTAGTGCCCAGTGACAGAAGGAGCAGTGGGCACAAGCTGGAAGCCAGGAGGTTCCATCTGAACAGGAGGAGAAACTTTTGGTGTGAGGGTGCTGGAGACCTGGAGCAGGCTGTCCAGAAAGGTTGTGGAGTCTCCTTCTCTGGTGAGCTTCCAAACACCCCTGGATATTAATCTTGGGCAAGCTGCTGTGGGTACCTCTGCTTTAGCAGGGGTGCTGGAAGGGACCTCTGCAGATCATCCAGTTCAAGTGATGGTGGCTTCCCCATCAGATCTCCCAACATAGCCCTTGATGATGGGACTTCATGTGTTAATATTTTTTTTTTCTCAAAGTCTGAACAGTCAGCCAGGCAGATGATAGAAAAGGTTTCATCTCTCAACAAGTGCTCTACTCAATAGATGTTCTCTGGGCTGAGGCAGTTTGCAGTGTCTAAGTATAGCACAAGTGAGGGCTGCTGAGCCAAAGCAGCTTCACAGCCTCCTGCAGCAAAGTCAGGCTGTGTCCCATCCCCTCAGCTCACCACAGCCTCCTGCAGCAAAGTCAGGCTGTGTCCCATCCCCTCAGCTCACCACAGCCTCCTGCAGCAAAGTCAGGCTGCATCCCATCCCCTCAGCTCATCTCTGTTGATTTAGAAGCATTGGTATGTGCATAACATCCACCTACAACCTTGCACCACACAGCCCTCTTCACAAGCATGGGCAATAAGAGGTCCTCTGCAGCTGTCCTGCCCACCCTGGTGTCTCCTTGCTGTTCACCAGCATTTCTGATGCAATGGTTTCAAAGCTGAAGTAGCAGCAATGAAATGTGTGATGCTGTTTCTGTAGAGATGCCCCAAGAAGCTACAACATGAAACTGGAGATGACAAAATCAATTAGTAAATGTCTCCTGCTAGCTAGGAAAGGTGCATTTACCATAGAAACAAAGCTGCTCTGCCTCAGTTGAAACCATTAAGGCACCAGAGGAATGGAAGCTGGCTTGGATGGACATCAGGTGCCTGCCCAGGTGCTGTGTGGAGCAGCAGCTCTGGCAGGAGAAGCCTCAGGTGCAGCCCAAGCTGAAGCTCTTTGTTAACAGAAAGGAAGCAAGAGCACTCCAGTGCCTGGCTTTCAAGTGTGAAGAGATCTCCAGGAGCAGCTTAGCCCTCAGGTAAAGGGGCTGTTGAGGTTCTTGACATTGTTGGATCCACCTGCCCACATCAGTCCTTGCAGGCATCTTCCATCCATCATCTGGGCATCCCCTGAGTGTCTGAGGAGTGATAAATCATTGCTCCTGCTGGGGCCCAGGCATGGTCATAGGGACTGGGAACCTGTCCAGCCCTGCAGCCATCCCTCAGAGAGGGCTTTGGTCCCACTCCAACTTCTGGTGTCCTCAAGATTTAAAAAGATGTTTAAAATTCTGGAAGCAACATCAGGAATGAGTAAGAAAAACAATGCGAGGTCTGAGGAGTCTCTTTAGGAGCACCAGAGCCACCCAGAGCTGGAAGCTGAAGCTGGCAAAAGCAGAGGAAGTAAAAGAGGCTTTTAATGGTTCCTTTGGAGACCCTGCAATGTGCCATTGGACCAACTCCTTACCCAGGAGAGGATCCAGCTCCTCCTTTCCAACCAAGAGCCAGATGGTCAGTGCTGAGTTCACAAGGTCTCCCTGTGCAGCACAAAGCCATGTGGGACCCTGCAGCCTACACGTTCAGCAGGCAATGGACTTGTGCATCTAATACTCCTTGGGTGAATCCTGACTGCAGCCTTCCTGGCTGGTGCCCATCATGGCTTGAAGCTGCTGTTGTGTGACCACTCACAGCTCTGTGCTGGCAGCACCAAGGTCTTGTGACGGCAGTGGAGGAGCAGCAGCACCACAATGAGGCTTCTCTAACCAAGTTTCTTGCCACTTAAAGGACTGAAGTTCCTGATGTGCCACCTGAAACCGATTGGTTTCTGAGAAAAGATAATCAGAATGTATCTCCAAAAGAACATCAGCTCTCAGCTCATCCTTGGACAATCTTTTTTTCCCTGCTGTTTGTATGTAATTAGACACTGCAAATAATAACAAAAGGCTTTTTGTAGAGCAGGCGACACGCTTGGCTTCAAAATCACATTTGAATAAGATTAAAGGGGGCTGAAAAGAGTGAAAAACGTTCACCTTGTGTGGAACAAGACCAGAATGTACTCCTTGGGCAACAGAAATTGACTGCTCCAACCTCCAGTGAGGGACCCACAGGAATTTAATGATTTGGACCACGTCCTCTAGCCTCTAATCGATGCAACTTGAGCTCTGTTGTAATTTTACAAATTCCCTCTATTTTCCTCCTGCTGTAATACTGGGACAATCTTTTTTTTTTTTTTCCCCACTGGATTCATGGTGGTGTTTTTCCACTTTATTTAATATTTGCTGTTCAGACTGCAGCAGCTACAACCTCGAGTTGTGTTGCCAAAGGGAGGAATAGGAGCCAGGCTGCTGCAGTTGTTGACATTTGCATTTGAAAACACAAAGCTGAGTTTTCTCTACTACTAAAGAAAGTACTACTTGGAGTAAAAGTGCCTGAGGAAAACGTTTGCTGGATAGAAGGGAGGATGCAAAAAATACTTAGGGAAAATACCACTTGTTAGGATTACAGAATTGTTTTGGTTGGAAAAGAACTGTAAGATCATCAAGTGCAAGCACTCTCTAACTCTACCAAGCCTGATGCTAAACTGTGTCCCTCAGCACCACATCTCTGCCTCTCTGAAACCCCTCCAGGAATGGGGATTCAGCCATCTCCCTGGGCAGCCTGTTCCTGTCTTGGAGAACCCTTTCAGCAAAGAAGTTTCTTCTAATGCCCAACCTGAATCTCCCCTGCTGCAACTTGAGGCCACTCATTCTCCAACTGTTACTTAGAGAGGGGAGACCAACATGAGTCTCACTCCAGCCTCCTTTCAGGGAGTTGTAAAGAGCAATCAGGTCTCCCCTCAGCCTTCTTTTCCCCAGGCTGAACAATACCAGGTTTTTTTAGCTGCTCCTCACCAGACCTGTTCTCCAGATCTAAGTAGTGAGTGAAATTCCCCAAAGTCCCAGCTCTCAGCTGAGCAGCTGGAAGCAGTGGTGTTATGGTCCTGTCTTCAGAACCACTCCCTGTTTGCCTTCAGTTGCCACATTCAGCTAGGGGATGGGGCACTGGGGCAGTGTCACAGTCAGGGGACTTTGGCCACCTGCTCTTTCGTGCACTTGGGCACCTTTACGTGTGTACAGAGTGGTGTTGGAGATGGTGCCAGTAGATGGCACTCCAGAATGCACAGCCTCACATCTAGGAGTTGGAGGACATGGTGCACTCTCAGGGGCAGTAGTTTTCCTTGGCAGGTCTCTGCTTGCTTCTCTGAGGAGCTCTGGAAGGATAGAAGCTCAGCTGTGTGTTGATCCCACCATAGCTGAAGGCCCTGTGGAGATGTACTGGGATCTTTTGAAGCAGGAGGTGATGTGCAGTGGTGCTCAGTGGTCCAGGCACAGTGCTGAGAGATGCTGGTGCCTGTCCTGAAGCCCCAGAGTGATCCCAGCTAGTGATGCTGGCAGAGCTTTTTCAGCAGTGGGGGAGGAGAAATATAAATTATGCATCCAAGGAATTGTGGGGATCAAAGGGCAACCTCAGATGGAGACCTGGGCAGATGCTGCTGCATCTGAGCTTGGCATACCCCTAAACTTCAACCTGGGCACAGCTTGTGGGTGGTAAGGGTGCCAGCGTGGGTGTGCCTTTGGCATTGTAAGATTCACTTGCCCAATTCCACAAGAAGTCATCTTCTGCTGCTTAGTGGAGTCTCTTATCAATACCTCACCATTGGCAGAGCAGTTGTGTTGGCAAGGCCAAGGAACCCTTCCCACCTTGCCTAGGGTATCACCTACTACTTTGGATGCTCCTTATCGTTTAGGCCAGCTTCTGCACCAGCTCCACAGCAAACGGGGCTACATCATTAAGAATCCCAGCATGGTGAGGGCTGGAATGGACTTCTGGAGATCATCCACTCCACCCCTCTCCCCTGGCTAAAGCAGGGGCACCCACAGGAACTTGCCCAAGGTCACAATGGCCAGGGGTACTTTGAAGCTCTCCAGAGAAGGAGGCTCCACAGCCTCTTTGGGCAGCCTGCTCCAGGGCTCCAGCACCTTGACACCAAAGAAACTCTCACATTGATCAGCCCTGCAGCTATATTGTGTTCTCTAGGGCAGTGTTTGGCCATCAAGCGCTGTAGAAGTCCTTTAGGAATCAGTAATCCCTAAAAATATACTTCAAAACAAAAAAAGAAAAGCTTCAAATTTGAAAAACTCCACCACATTCTCTAGTCCCAGTGGTAGTGGGAGCAGGATAAGGGTGGCTGGAGAGACAGACCAACTGCTGTGCTGGGGCCCCAGTAGTGAGGAGGGAAAGGAAAACTCTGCTGAGGAGAATGTAGTGGGAGGAAAGCACAAGGAATTGGCTGATTCATCCAAACTGGATGAATTCTATGATAGGGGCTGGTGAGTGAAGTAAAC
>WBNM01009957.1:26590-41584 GCA_013399055.1 Ramphastos sulfuratus | reverse complement strand
AAAAAAAAGAAAAGAAAAAGAAAAAATGCCTTTGTGTGTGGGATTTGTAGATTTTCTTCAATTCTATTTCACAAATTGTTAGTCTGCTCTACTGAAACCAGTCAATTTGTTAGCTGATGAAAGCAGCTTGACTTAATATAACAAAGACTGCCCTCAATCAAGAGTTTCAAAAGATCTTGTGCACCTCAATGGCTGTTTTGGAAAGGATATTACCTGACTCAGAAATTACAGTAAGATGTTGGCAAGCTCTAAGTCTCTGGGCAGGGCTTCAGCAATCCAGCTAGAGCCTTTTCCACTCTCTCAGCATCTACTTGGCCACAGCACAATCCCACTTATCCTGGAACATTAGAACCAGCCTAAGCCAGGATGAGTCCACAGACAAAAGGGGAGACAATAGTGAGCTATCCTAAGTGCATGTAGCTCCTTAACTTGCTTGTGCTCTGTCCTGGTGTGAATCAAACAGGTGAAGCAGGTGGAAAGAATATTCACAGTAATTTGCAATTGCATGACAGACCACAAATACAAGAATTAGAGGAAAGTCCTGGTATATGCATCCCAATTAAATCTTTTTTTTTTTTTTTCTATTTTCCACCTACTTAAAGCTGAAATAAGTAGTACATTTAAAAGATAGTAACAGATTGCTGTATGAAGAAAAATACAACCATCATATAAACATGGACTCTCCTCCTCTGGACTTTCAAGACACATCTGGATGTGGTTCTGTGTCACCTAGACTAGATTACATGCTCCTGCTCTGACAGGGGTGTTGGACCCAAAGATGTCCAGAGGTCCCTTCCAACCCCTAACCTCCTCTGATCCTGTGAAATTGCAGTAAGAAAGATGGGAGGAGAACATGAGTGCATGTATGGACATCTAAGTCTGAAAGAAAAAACAATAAACACATTTTGTAGTACTCCTAGGAAAGTTACAGGTATCCTACCATGCTCAGATATTTTGTGTAACCCATGAGAATGCACAGAAACCTAATACTCATTATAAAGGAAATGTAGAATTTTGATCCATATAATCCAAATTAATTAAAGACTTGGCAGCACTGCATACCAATAAACCCATAATTTTTACCTCCTATGATCATGGCACTTTTTTACCCTCTTCAGAGTGTGTATTTTTCTCATTATATCAATAAGGTTCCCTGACTTTCAAAGGAGAAGTTCTACTAACAAGAAATATCCAAATAATAACAATTGTGCATAATCTGTGTTAGTCATTTTGTTATCCATGTTAAGTCTGCCCCACATTTGCTTTCAACTGTTTTGGTTTTAAGGATCAACTGAGTTTAGGGGCTTGGTTGCTCTTACCTTCTGACAGCTTTTCATTTTTATCCATGATGGTGTGATGGATTAGAGTGGATCCCTCCCCTGACAGTGACTGTGAGACAGGACTCCCACTTGATGCAAGTAGAAGAACAATTTAAAGATGTAACAGCAAAAATATTTATACACTTCGAGCTGCAAGCAGAATTTTCCACTAGTTTGCTCAACACTTACATTGTCATCGTGCCCAGCTTCCTCAAGACAAAGCCAATTGTAATTTTCTTGTTCCTAGACCTACATCTCTGTTTGCTGTTCCCAAGGCTTTCTTCCTGCTAGAGTCAAAATGTTCATATCCTGCATCGGCAGTACAGAACTTCTCGCTCAACTATTTAAGTCCTCTCCACACTCCCCCAGCAGAGTAAATTCACTACAGCTCAGAATTTGGAAAGTCAGAAAAAATGAAATTGCATTTTTTTACAGTTTAAACTAACTATAACAGTATAAGGAGAATAAACTACTACAGAATATAACCTTAAAAAAGACGGGGATGGGGTCAAGCGGAGGTGAAGCAGCAAAGCAGCAGCCAAGACAGCAGTGAGGGAAGGTAGCAGCAGGCACAGCAGAAGCAGCAGAAGCAGCAAAGGGGAAGATCCAAGCTGTGCTTCCAGACATAAAGCTTTTGATGCTCCAATGAAATTGTATTAACTTATCCATTGTTGCCATTCAATAGCCTATGCCTGGAATGTTCACCTCTCCACTCACCTACTCCAATACTCTTCCAATTCCAAGTTTCTCTGTTCCCAGGTGTTTTTTTTTATGTCTGAGCTAGAAATCCAGCTCAAACAGCCACAGGTGGAAAGGTAAATAATATACAAACAGGAACTGCAGTGACTCTGCTCTGCACCTGCAGAAACATTTGCAATATTTTTTTTCCCTTTCCATTAGCAAGAAATAGAATCATAGAATCATAGAATGGTAAGGTTGGAAGGAACCTCAAAACTCAACTAGTCCCAACCCTCTGTCATAGGCAGGGACTCCTCCCACTAGAACAGGTCACTCAAGGACTCGTCCAACCTGGCCTTGAACACCTCCAGGGAGGGAACAGCCACAACCTCCCTGGGCAACCTGTGCCAGTGTCTCACCACCCTCACTGCAAACAACTTCCTCCTAACATCCAGTTCAAATTTCCCCTCTGCCACTTCAAACCCATTGCCCCTTGTCCTGGCATTACAGGACCTTGTCAATAGTCCCTCCCCAGCCTTCCTATAGGCCCCCTTCAGATCCTGGAAGGCTACTCTAAGGTCTCCTGGAAGCCTTCTCTTCTCCAGGCTGCAGAGCCCCAACTCTCTCAGCCTGTCCTCACAGCAGAGCTGCTGCAGCCCTCTCAGCATCTTCGTGGCCTCCTCTGGACCCACTCCAACACTTCCATGTCCTTCCTGTGCTGGGGGCTCCAGAACTGCACACAGGACTGCAGCTGGGGTCTGAGGAGAGCAGAGCAAAGGGGCACAATCCCCTCCCTTGCCCTGCTGCCCACACTGCTCTTGCTGCAGCCCAGCACACAGTTGCTGTCTGGGCTGCACTCACACTGCAGCCTCATCTGGAGCTTTTCATCACCCCACACCCCCAGGGCCTGTTCCTCAGGGCTGCTCTCAACCATTCCCCACCCAGCCTGGAGCTGTGCTTGGCATTGTGCCTACCCAGGTGCAGGACCTTACACTTGGCCTTGTTGAATGTCATGAGGTTGGCCTGGGCACAGCTCTGCAGCCTGTCCAGGTCCCTCTGGATGGATCCCTGCCCTCTACCAAGTCGACTGTGCCACACAGCTTGGTGCCATCTGCAAACTTGCTGAGGCTGCACTGATTCCTCTGTCCATGGCACTGACAAAGATGTCAAACAGCACTGCTGCCAGCACTGACCCCTGAGGGATGCCACTTGGCACTGGTCTCCAGGTGGACATTGTGCCCTTGATCACCACTCTGTGTGCCACCATCCAGCCAATTCCTCATCCAGCAGTGCTCCACCCATCAAGTCCATGTTTTTCCCATTTGATAACCATGATGCTGTGTGGGACAGAGTCAAGTGCCTTATAGAAACAGAGCTATTGAAGAAATTAACCCTTACACTTTGGGTCATTTCAGATCACATTTCTCGTCATTACTGATACTCCATCTGTTATCACTCCCTACCAAAACCATTAGACTCTCCTTTAAACAACCTCAGCTGCTTCAAGCTGAGAATGACAGCCAGTCAGTGCATAGTGCACTTCATGACAAGACAAGAAAACTTGGTCAAAGACACTCAGATTCTACTTTTTTTTTTTTTTTTGTTACAAAATAAGGTCTATAATGAGGTTGTAATCTTCAAGCAGAGCTATGCAGGATCTCAGTCCAGGAGGCTTTAGCCTAAAACCCGCACTGAGAATTTCCAAACAAATGTGAAAAGTCTGCAGAATTAAAGGTCTATAAACTGACACACAGTGGATGGTGCTTAGCATACATCAAATGTGTGTCAGCAGTCAGGGCTGCCACTCAAAGAAATTTTGCTGGACGTTGCAGGTTGTCATCTTTAAGGCTGCAGTTCTGATGCAGACAGCTCATCTATTATGCTCCACAAGTCCTCGGTTTGGGGATATCTTAGTACAGAACTATCCAATTAATTGCTTAAAGCTGTAGTAATGTTATGCATGACAAGCAGGAAAATTGCTCTGATTAGGCAAAAGTGCAGAGTCAGACCTCAGAACAATGCAATTGTATTTCCTTGTGAATATAGGGGATAGAAAAACCAAGACAGCTCTTCTCTTTGAGTGGATGTGGAATAGTACTTGATGCTTTCATTAAAATCAAGTAAATGGCATTTTTATATCATCACTGTCAGAGAAGGCTACCAGATGCTTGGAACAATATCTCTTACTCTTTCCATTGGCACATAAATAAAAATTTTCTCTCCTAGAGATACATGAACAGAAGCAAGCATTCTTCAGCTAGGGTCACAGCAAATATATCAACATTTCTTTCTTTCCTACCACTGAAAATATTTTCTCTTTTCCTGGGAACCTTTCTGGATACGGTGATATTGGGGATGAAGTATTGTGCCCTCTGACCACTTCAACAGGGCACAAATTCCAAGCCAGCTGCAAAATTGAAACAAGTAAATAATTAACCATGATATACACAGAAAAAAAAAATAAATTAGCAATGTTTCCTTCATAAAGAGAAAATCTCAGAGGAAGATCAAACACTACATAAGCCAAATAACAGTCACAGAGAAGATAAAATCTCAGAGGAAGATCAAACACTACATAAGCCAAATAACAGTCACAGAGAAGATAAAATCTCAGAGGAAGATCAAACACTACATAAGCCAAATAACAGTCACAGAGAAGATAAAATCTCAGAGGAAGATCAAACACTACATAAGCCAAATAACAGTCACAAATAGGGTTGCTAGTGCCCCAGTTTTACAAGTGACAGGCTGTCCAGGGACCAGCAAGAACAGGGTTAAGTTTTTGGTTTCCCTCACAAGAAGCTGGGAGGGGACATAGCCAAGACAGCCAGCTGAACCAGTCAGTGGGTATTCTGTGGCATGCCAAAGTCATGCCCTCCATATAAGGGAAGGTCTGGCCAGGGCAAAGGATGAGGACTTTGAATTCCTGAGTGTAGAGATGCTTTCTGTTTTCTCTCTTGATGCTTCTGATCTCTCTCTCTTCCTTTTTCCATTAGGAGTAAGGGTGAGATGTGTCACAGTATCTCCTTATGTTGTTCTGCTAAACGCTTTTTATCTTGACCCAACAAGTTTTGCTTTTCTTTTACTCCTGATTCTCCTTCCAACCCCAGCAGGGTTGGGAAGTAATTGTGTAAGCAGCTGTGTGGAGCTTGGCCTAAACCGTGACATCAGGACACCAGCAGCAATGTAGAGGTCAACCTGGGGCTCGAAGAAAAGTTAAAACAAGAAATTAATAACAGAAGAGATGATAAATGTCATTAATAACTGATAAACNTACACAGGACTCCAAGTACATCTTGCGTTTTGAAGCTCTTTGTGGCTATGCCACTGGAAATCAGCTTTGGGAACCAGTAGGTGAGGGAAATTGAGGTAAGATGGGAAGTTAAAGATATTCTCAAGGCCCAGCATCCAAAGCTGCTACACGTACTGCCTTCTGCCCTACCACAGATCTCTTAGATACATGCTTGGTTGCTCTCCTATGCCATNGTGGGTATTCTGTGGCATGCCAAAGTCATGCCCTCCATATAAGGGAAGGTCTGGCCAGGGCAAAGGATGAGGACTTTGAATTCCTGAGTGTAGAGATGCTTTCTGTTTTCTCTCTTGATGCTTCTGATCTCTCTCTCTTCCTTTTTCCATTAGGAGTAAGGGTGAGATGTGTCACAGTATCTCCTTATGTTGTTCTGCTAAACGCTTTTTATCTTGACCCAACAAGTTTTGCTTTTCTTTTACTCCTGATTCTCCTTCCAACCCCAGCAGGGTTGGGAAGTAATTGTGTAAGCAGCTGTGTGGAGCTTGGCCTAAACCGTGACATCAGGACACCAGCAGCAATGTAGAGGTCAACCTGGGGCTCGAAGAAAAGTTAAAACAAGAAATTAATAACAGAACAGATGATAAATGTCATTAATAACTGATAAACTTTGGAAAGCACCAGGAAAAAAATAACATGCAAGTAATGAAATGCAGCCCCCTGGATTTTGGAAATCCTTTTAGATGAAGGTCATTGACCTCAGCTATGAAGGCCATGAAATTAGAAAGGAAACTACCTAAATGACTAGAAAAGACTTAGTTGAAACAGTGACACTCAGGATTATTGTAAGAACTTTTCATAGTCATAGAATCACAGAATCACAGAATCATAGAATCATAGAATCATGGAATGGTAAGGNGGTCCCTTCCAGTCCCTAACCCTCTCTGATTCTGTAATGTTTTACATAACTGTTAGCTTTTACAATTAATGTCAGAAAGGATGGGAAAGAGAAGAGCGAAACTAAAATTGCAGACATGATGTTAAGCTCTTGAGAAATGCAGTGCAAATCAAACATATACTTGCATGTGCAGCTTTAGGGCTACAAAATAGTTTACAGGTACTGTGAAGCAAATCTTGTTGATGAAAGGGTTTTCTGGCAGGCATTGAAAAAAAAAGAGCAGCAGAAATCAGAGTACCGATAGACATGATAATGACCATAGCGCTTGGATGGAGCTACAAGAAGTGTGGGTGATAAACAGAAAGAACTAAAAACAAATCTCAAAAAAAAAAATGCCCTTCAGTGTATTTATGTTTGGGTTTCAAACCATGTTTGTTCAGTTCCCAGTTTATTTACAGAGATAAAGTGCTCAAAATGGTGAAGACTGTACACAAGGGTTTGCAAAGACGTAGCAAAGAGAGCGTGTTAATTCTTGTCTGCACTATAAACAAAGCCACACAACTCCATCCATCCTAGGAGATACTCCAAGTGTTAGGAGAACTGTAATTGCAATTATATATGTGGTTCATAAATGCCTTTGAACCCTGCACCGATCATTTTCTTCTTTTCCTACACTAAGCAACCATGCACACTCCAAGTGGACACAGAAGAGCTGTCAGAAATGGCATGTAGGGATTAGTGAAAATTAGGCATGTCTCTCCCTGGAGCCCTGTGTTAGGACCAAAAGCAGCTCAGAAACTCATAAGAGAGTTGACAGTGGACCCAGCATAATCATGACCCTCTGCTGAAGTCACATTAACTAGTTCTGGGTTTGGAAGGCAGAGGATGAGATAGCACCAAGACACTTAGCCTGGGGACAGGCTTCAGGTTATTAAGACAGCCTACGGGGCTAGCCGGGAGGGATACAAACTTCGGTGAATTTTCCTGAGGGGAAGGGGGGAAATGGGAGTTAAGACCAGCCAAGTAGCCTGCTTGGTAGCAACAGTTCTATGATGGCAGCCTTCAGCTAGCCAGAGGCGTCCGGGAAACCTGCACGGAATCAGTTCTGAAATCCAGCTGCAACGTCCATTTGTTGTAGAAATTAATTCCCCAAAGAAGAGAGCAAAAGGAAAGAAAAAAAAAAAAAAAACACCAAAATCAAACGCAGCAAATTTTTCTGACATTACAAAATGAAGCACGAGTCTCAGTGTACTGTCTCTGTTAGAGTTAAGTACTTCCTTGGCACTTCACTTCTGATGACAGCCAAATCCCCAAATATTAGTACCACAAAGCGTTGTTATATATTGAACCACTGGAGAAATACAGTAGCAGAATAAATATTGATGCTGTTCTTTCTCTTGGAACTGGATTTTTAAGGAGGTCTTCCTGCTAGCTGCAGAGGTGTGACAGAGAAGCAGTATGGCTGAATAATGAAATATAATGCTTCTCTATTAAATGCATTAAACAAGTTAATGTAGATGGATAGGCACTGCTCACTTGCTTTCCAGTAGCACTGGCTTTGAAATTATTTGCCAAAGGATGCTAAAATCTCTCTTTGGTACGGATCCAGCAAAAGCTACTTCCAGATCACACCTCCCAGGAAATGTGGGACTTGGCACAGGCTTTGGCACAAGACTTTACAAATGTCAGCTTTGCTGTAAAAACATCAGGTCTGTTGTCATGAAAACATCAGTTATGAGTAATTTCTTTTCCTAATATTACCAGCCAATACAAATAGAGAAGGTATGGGATGCCAGTCGTGTGCAGCCACACACTTGGGGCTGAATTTTGGAGCACAGTTGCCCTGAATAGAAATAGAACTTTGGATTTGAAATTGGGTGTCCTCACTTTGGATCAGTACATGCTGTATTTAAAAGTATATCTGCTCTGTGCTTGACAATACCTGTCATTATGAAATAACTAACAATTAGGAGCAAAACAGTAAACAGTATGAGCTGTTTACTCTCTTGCAGCTCAGGAAGCTAACCAGAGCCTGGGCTGCATCAAGAGCAGTGTGGGCACCAGGACAAGGGAAGTGATCCTTCCCCTCTATCCACACTGCTGAGACCCCACCTGCAGTACTGCATCCAATTCTGGAGTCCCTGGGACAAGAGGGATGTGGAGATGCTGGAAGGTGTCCAGAGAAGTGCCACAAGGATACTCAGAGGACTGGAGCTGCTCTGCTGTGAGGACACATCCACCCTTCAGGTAGTTGTAGACAGCAAGAAGGTCTGCCCTGAGCCTCTTCTTCACCAGGCTAAACAATCCCAGCTCCCTCAGCCTCTCCTCATAGGGCTTGTGCTCGAGGCCTCTCACCAGCCTCGTTGCCCTTCTCTGGACACGCTCAAGCACCTCAATGTCCTTCTTAAATTGAGGGGCCCAGAACTGGACACAGTACTCAAGGTGTGGCCTAACCAGTGCAGAGTACAGGGGGAGAATGACCTCCCTGCTCCTGCTGGCCACACTATTCCTGATGCAGGCCAGGATGCCATTGGCCTTCTTGGCCACCTGGGCACACTGCTGGCTCATGTTTAGGCGGGTGTCAATCAGCACCCCCAGATCCCTTTCTGTTTGGCTGCTCTCCAGCCACTCCAACCCCAGCCTGTAGCTCTGCATGGGGTTGTTGTGGCCAAAGTGCAACCCCCAGCACTTGGATTTGTTGAAAACCATCCCCTTGGACTCTGCCCATCTGTCCAGGCACTCGAGGTCCTGCTGCAGAGCCCTTCTGCCCTCCAACCCACCAACATCTGATACTGTGACAGACTGAAAGAGTTGGGGCTGCTCAGTCTGGAGAGGAGAAGGCTCCAAGGTGACCTTCTTGTGGCCTTTCAATATCTGAAGGGAGCCTGCAAGAAAGCTGGAGAGGGACTTTTTAGGCTATCAGGTAGTGATAGGACTGGGGGGAATGGAACAAAGCTGGAAACGGGTAGATTGAGACTGGATGTTAGGAAGAAGTTCTTTAGCATGAGGGTGGTGAGACCCTGGAATGGGTTGCCCAGGGAGATGGTGGAAGCCTCATCCTGTGTTTAAGGCCAGGCTGGATGAGGCTGTGGCCAGCCTGATCTAGTGTGAGGAGTCCCTGTCCATGGCATGAGGGTTGGAACTGGATGATCCTTGTGCTCTCTTCCAACCCTGACTGATCCTATGATTCTAGATACAAATGTTCAACCCAGACTTGCTGGGACCACATTCTATTTCATTTTCTTAACGGATATTTGTTTCTGGACAGTATGTTTTTGGTTTTGTTTTTAATTAATGTTGCCTAAGCAATGAGCTACATGAATGCTTTGTTGGGTCAGTATATATAAGTTCCTGGCAGCTCAAAGTCTTTAAGTGCTTAAGTAGCATCTGATTTTAAATATAGTGCCTAATCTCTGGGAAAAGAGAGAGTATCTCTCCGAGGAAGTGCAAATAAGTCATCTTCTGGAAGATGGCTATTGAGTTTGAGAAGCCAGAAAAAACTTTCTGTCTGTGTGGCCATCTTATTCCACACTTTATGTATCAGTCTGCCAGCATACAGACATTCACAGAACTGTAGAATCATAGAATAGTAAGGTTGGAAGGGACCTCAAAGATCATCCAGAGCCAGCCCCCTGCCACAGGCAGTGACACCTCCCACTAGCACAGGTCACTCAAGGCCTCCTCCAACCTGGCCTTGAACTCCTCCACGGAGGGAGCAGCCACAACCTCCCTGGGCAACCTGTGCCAGTGTCTCACCACCCTCACTGCAAACAACTTCCTCCTAACATCCACTTTCAATCTCCCCTCTGACAGTTCAAACCCATTGCCCCTTGTCCTGGCAGTAGTCCCTCCCCAGCCTTCCTGGAGCCCCCTTCAGATCCTGGAAAGCTACTCCAAGGTCTCCTGGAAGCCTTCTCTTCTCCAGGCTGCAGAGCCCCAACTCTCTCAGCCTGTCTTTATAGCAGAGCTGCTGCAGCCCACTCAGCATCTTGGTGGCCTCCTCTGGACTGGCTCCAACACTTCCATGTCCTTCCTGTGCTGGGGGCTCCAGAACTGCACACAGGACTGCAGGTGGGGTCTGAGGAGAGCAGAGCAAAGGGGCACAATCCCCTCCCTTGCCCTGCTGCCCACACTGCTCTTGCTGCAGCCCAGCACACAGTTTCTGTCTGGGCTGCACTCACACTGCAGCCTCATCTTGAGCTTTTCATCACCCCAGACCCCCAGGGCCTTTTCATCAGGGCTGCTCTCAGACATTCAGCACTCTGAGACACATTGCACTGGGATCTCCTCAGCAACCTCATACTGATGACAAGAGGAGTTACATCTTGACCTCAAGGAGAAGCACAGCTGGTAATCCTAAAACTGAATTTTACCCTCAGCACCATCTTTCCTCAAATTCCCCTTTTAATATAAAATTAATTTGAATAGTTTTGGTTTGTTTACTTTTATTTTTTTTTTAAATGTCTAGTCCCAGCATAGAAAAGTTATCCAAGAAGAAGCATACAGAAGAAATCTCAGATACAAAAGCTTCAGTATGGGACCAATGTCAAAGTAGGTCAATTTTTAGGACTAACAACCTTGACAGTGTCCCTTTAATATGTTGATCTGTTTCTGTAAAGCACATTAAGAAAAGTTTAGCGTGAAAGAGGCTACAAATGTGTTTGATATGATATGGCAATAAGTGCACATTTTGAGCATACTAAAGCTGCCAAAGTACATTTTTAAACCACTTTTCTTTAATAGATAAGGCCCTAGTTCAATGAAAGAAAAAAAAAAAAAAAACCCAACCCAGACTTCTGTACACTAAAAGTTGCAAAAAATATGGCTTTCTGTGACATCTCTAACCCCCTGTGTATATTTTCAAAGTGGAATATACATCTTTCTCTGAGATATAATGAATATCAGTCAGTCACACCCCTAAGAAAGCTCAAGTTGAGATTAGGACTGGATGTTGTCTGTGCAGCTCTGGACAAAATCATTTGCCTTGAGGACTTAAGGATCTTGAGCATTGTATTTTAAAGAATACTGATGCAGTGTGCACATGCAGCACAGACAGCAACCGAGTGCTGGGCTGCAGCAAGAGCAGTGTGGGCAGCAGGGCAAGGGAGGGGATTGTACCCCTTTGCTCTGCTATCCTCAGGCCCCATCTGGAGCCCTGTGTGCAGTTCTGGAGCCCCCAGCACAGGAAGGACAACCAACTGTTGGAGCGGGTCCAGAGGAGGCCATAAAGATGCTGAGAGGGCTGCAGCAGCTCTGCTGTGAGGACAGGCTGAGAGAGTTGGAGCTCTGCAGCCTGGAGAAGAGAAGGCTTCCAGGAGACCTGAAGGGGGCTCCAGGAAGGCTGGGGAGGGACTACTGAGAAGGTCTTGTAATGACAGGACAAGGGGCAATGGGTTTAAACTGTCAGAGGGGAGACTGAAACTGAATGTTAGGAGGAAGTTGTTTGCAGTGAGGGTGGTGAGACACTGGCACAGGTTGCCCAGGGAGGTTGGGGCTGCTCCCTCCCTGGAGGTGTTCAAGTCCAGCTTGGATGAGGCCTTGAGTGACCTGTTCTAGTGGCTGGCAACCTGTGACAGTGTCTCACCATGCTCACTGCAAAGAACTTCCTCCTGTAGGCCCCTTCAGATACTGGAATGCTACTCTAAGGTCTCCTGGAAGCCTTCTCTTCTCTAGGCTGGAGAGCTGAAAAGCCTCAACTCTTGTAGCTGTCCTCATAGCAGAGCTGCTGCAGTCCTCTTAGCATCTTGGTGGCCTACTCTGGACCCACTCCAACACTTCCATGTCCTTTCTGTACTGGGGGCTCCAGAACTGCACACAGGACTCCAGGTGGGGTCTGAGGAGAGCAGAGCAAAGGGACACAATCCCCTCCCTTGCCCTGCTGCCCACACTGCTCTTGCTGCAGCCCAGCACACAGTTGCTGTCTGGGCTGCACTCACACTGCAGCCTCATCTTGAGCTTTTCATCACCTCAGACCCCCAGGGCCTTTTCCTCAGGGCTGCTCTCATCCATTCCCCACCCAGCCTGGAGTTGTGCTTGGGATTGTGCCTACCCAGATGTAAAACCTTACACTTGGCCTTGTAATCACTTCCCTGATTTAATGCAGGGCAGCAGAAAAACAAGTGCCTCATCCTGGTAACGAAAATCCTTTTGCCACTGATCTGCACTGAGCATCTTCAACAAGACATGTTGAGAAGCAACAAGTCATTAAATATCTGGGGTTTTTTGTTGTTTCTTTGCTTTTTCAGTCCTGACTAGATGCATCTCACTAGTATTTCTACCAAACAAAAAGCTGGGAATCATAATCCAGAAGTGGTGCTCTCAGCCACTCCTGGCATGTAACAGTCAGTCCCATAGTCGAGTATGCAGTGAAAGAAACTACAAGACTACAACAAGTCTGCTGATACACCTGAAGGGTGGTTGTGGCCAGCAGGAGGTTGCTTTCTTCTCTCAGGCAACCAGCACCAGAACAAGAGGACACAGTCTCAAGCTGTGCCAGGGGAAGTTTAGGCTGGAGGTGAGGAGAAAGTTCTTCACCGAGAGAGTCATTCCCCACTGGAATGGGCTGCCCAGGGAGGTGGTGGAGTCACCGTCCCTGGAGGTGTTCAAGGCAGGTTTGGACGTGGCACTTGGTGCCATGGTCTAGTGTTGAGGTCTGTGGTAATGGGTTGGACTTAATGATCTTTGAGGTCTCTTCCAACCTTGCTATACTGTGATACTGTGATACTGTGATACTGTGATACTCTTCCCTGCAGCTTTGTTTGTCTGCAGCCAAGCCAAAATAAAAAGTCAGCCCTGCCTACAAGGAGAGCCTCATTCTGCACATGGCTCCATCCACAGACTGGCTAGATGTAGTAGCAACAGACTCCGAGGAGTGGGAGAAGCCTACGTCCTAACAACACACCTGCCCAAACGGAGATCACTACCATTTCTACAACAGCAGGCAGCCTTGGATGGAGCAGGGAGGGGGAAGCCATAGCCAGGTGTTGTTTAATTAACAATACAAATGGTATATCTGAAGAATATCTACTTTCCTTTTCTTTGCCAGGAGTTACATACAGGCAGAGCTGAAGTTTTACACAGTCATTTGTAAGTGAGGTGCAGACTGCTGTGGAGCTTGGGAGGTCTCTGGGTCCATCGCTAGGACAGCCTTGCTCTGGGGACAACACATCTCATCTTCTCACAGAGGAAATTCTGCATTCACATTTGAAAATAGGAAGGTCAGATTCAGTGCAAGACCTGGATGGAACAGGACTTGTTGGATAAACCTCCTGTGCTGAAATGACATCAACTAATGTAAAACCAGCTTTGTGCATTTGTCATCCAGGAGCCATAGGTGAGAGTCAGTAAGTACATCTAACTAAGTTTAGCCATTTAAGTGACCAGAAGGTTTTTTAATTATTATTTCCTGTTTCTAGGATCCATCTTTTAAGTACTCCTTTAACTTAACCATGCATTTAGTATGAAGATAACCCATTCATACATTACACCACAAACAGGGAATAAGCCTTCACAAAGCAAATCAGAGAGCCTATTTGTTACCTGCTATGCCAACCCCATACAATAAAATGAGAAATAAATGCATTTCTTAGATCATTTTGCACTTTCTCAGCAAAAGAAACATATCACTGATCCCGGGTAGCCAAGAAAACAAATGCTCCTTCAGGGATGCTGCAGAGTTTCAAGCACAAAAGAAACAACAGGTGAAAAGCAAGTTCCTAAGAGTTAGCACTGTCTCAGAACCCCACACTGAATATTTGTGCATAGAGAGGTATAAACAAGAAAAGACAGAGGAACAGAGTGGTCATGAAACAGCCTTCAACATGATTAAAAGGAAATTCACAGTGAATGACAGCAGCAGCAAAGGAGTGGGATACTCAAGACTAAGGCACTGGAAGAAACCCTTCCCATTCACAGCCAGAGCCAAAGTACTCAGGATTAGAGAAGACAGAAGATCAACAAGCTAAAATTATGTTTGTTCAACTGGATTTATGAAAGGGTATATTAAGAGGTGAGCTGCACAAACAAATTAAGTTTATGTAGTTTTGACATATCCAACAAAGGGTAATGAAAACCACAACTACCACTGGGGGGAAAAAAGCAGCAGGTAATCAGTGCTTGCAAGGGAGTTATTCAGGAGATGAGAAAATGATAAAGATTGCTTGATTAAAAGACACTAGGAAGAGCAAAGCCCTAATGTGTTGTGTCTTCTGATACTTCAGATTTCAGCCTTGTCATGGTTTAGAATTATCAGAATGCAGGTAAAAACATGACAGAAACGGAAAGCAAGCCTGAGGTTATTTTAACTAGAGACACAAAAGCTGCCATGTAAATTGCCATTTGGCTTGCAGACCTTATCTGATCTCTTTCCACTCCAGGAGCTAACAAGACAAATATAATAATTCGGGCTCCTGCCAGGTGTCTGGAAGAACCTGCTGGAATTTAGGCTGCAAATATGTGATAACTTCTTGTTTTTATGTCACTGTAACTTCTTGAACTCCTCTGCCATCCCATCCTGTCATTACACACACACACACTCACACAGTTGATACTATACATGTCTAGAAAAAACATTGAATGTTTGCTAAGATAAAATACTTTCAGCCCTTCTAGTCAGTGACAGGTCAGGAGCACTGCTGAAGATGTTCCAGTGTGTGCTGTATTCCACACTTAATCCTACCACTTACCTGCACCCCAGCAAAGCCTTCGGCACTGTCCCGCACCACATCCTGGTCTCCAAGCTGATGGCACATGGATTTGATGGGTGGACAAGGAGATGGATAAAGAACTGGTTTGATGGCTGCACTCAAAGAGTGGCTGTCAATGGATCCATGTCCCAGTGGAGGCAGTGACAA
>WBNM01009957.1:8360-26419 GCA_013399055.1 Ramphastos sulfuratus | reverse complement strand
TTCAAGGCCAGGTTGGAGGAGGCCTTGAGTGACCTGTTCTAGTGGGAGGTGTCCCTGCCCATGGCAGGGGGTTGGAACTGGCTGAGCTTTGAGGTCCCTTCCAACCTTACCATTCTATGATTTCCTTATCGGGTTCCCTTTAATTAGAGGCTACATGAGGAAGATCATTAAATAGTAAATAATTTTTTCATCAGCCATATGGTCACCTCAGAGATTTAGGAATCTAGTTTAGGCCCCATCTGTGCCAGCAAGAGTTTACTGGCAACGTCAAGAGCTCCTCACTGTACACAAGTGGACACGTAGCAGGGGAAACCTAAATCTGAGGTGACATAGTGCCACAGACAGTTTGTATATAGATCCGATCTCAGGTGCTCAAATTCTGCCCTGGGTCATACACATAAAGTCTGGCATATTATGGGAAAAAGAAAATTCATAACTTAGTTGATGTCAGGTAAGGAGGAAACTTCTAATGTTAAATTTTACATCAGTGTAAAAAGGTCAGCAATTAAAAAATGTCTTTTTGGATAGCAATGGTTCCACGTCTTTGTATAAAGAAGTTAGTTATATAACACTGTCTGCTGCAAACTGCATACATTTCTCTCTAGAAGCCTTTCAGGTGGCAAAGCTGAAATCAGTGTTTACCAGTTTGCATCACAAAAACTCTCTTCTAAAATCGTGGCCCAGCTATAGCAAAAAGTACTGCAAGTAAGTTTCCAAATTAAACTAAAAGTTGTTGTGATTACCTCAAATCACTAACCTAGAAATTAACTCAGATGAGGCTTCTCTCTAAAGCTGGCATTGAAGAGAGTGGTTAGGAATAATCTTTGGAAATAAAGCTCATCAGCACCTTCTTTTTACCTGATCATATTTGCAAATAAGGATGCAGATTTTATATGCAGCTGTTTGTTTGGGGAAATTCTGCACTTGTTTGTGTTCTTCATTGCCCCATGAAATCAGGGCAATCAGTTTTCTGCTGCTCAGGACTGCCCTCATTAATTCTGTGCTAGGCTAAAAATGGTAAGTAAAACATGGAGGGATTATTTACAGGGTCTTGCAATGACAGGACAAGGGGCAATGGGTTTAAACTGGCAGAGAGGAGATGGAAACTGGATGTTAGGAGAAAGCTGTTTGCAGTGAGGGTGGTGAGACACTGGCACAGGTTGCCCAGGGAGGTTGTGGAGCACAGAAGCACAGAATGTGATCAAAGATCAATGTGATAAAGATCACATTCTGTGCTTCTGTCCTCCCCAACCTTCCTGGAGGGGTTCAAGGCCAGGTTGGAGGAGGCCTTAAGTGCCCTGTTCTAGTGGGAGGTGTCCCTGCCTGTGGCAGGGGGTTGGGACTGGCTGAGCTTTGAGGTCCCTTTCAACCTTACCGTTCTATGATTCTCTGAAATGTAAAGGTTTCCCTTACTGGGGTCAACAGGAAAATAGGGTTCAGTTTTTTTCAATATAGTCCATAAATGGGAAGAAAGAAGAAAAAAAAAAAAAAAAAAAAAAAAAAAAAAGAAAAAAAACAAAAGGAAAAAAAAACCCACAAGACTGAGTGGGTAGCTCTGGTGTTTATGGGTTTTATACAGCAGCTTTCTACTATTCTGTGACCACATGCAGGTGGATAATACTCTGCAATGCTATCCTTATAGAAGATAACTCCAGAGTTCATACACAGAGTATACATTTAAACATTATTTCAGGTTGATTATCATGGTCTCCTGCAACAGGAAACTGTAAAGTTTAGAGTTTTGAATGTGGCTGACTATAGATTGATTTCTACATGATCTATTTGTCATCACATGTCACATTAGGGGGAAAAAAAGAATCAGAAGTAGGCTTCTCTCTCCTTTTCAAATTTTTTAAAAGCAAAATATATTCATGCTTTGTGCCCACTGACAGCTGAAACATCAACAGTCAAGAAACAGTGAATAGAGAAAAAGTAGAATATCCACAAAGAAGTTTGGACCAGTTCTAGGGCTGCCAGAACAAAAATACACTGTTAAAATGGGTAAGAGATCCCTCCTTTAAAAAGTAAACAGACAAATTAAAAGAAATCCCAATCTGATAAGACCATCAGTGAACATCAAGGTGCTTTTTAGGTGAAGGTACAGAGGTGCTCTACAGAGCTGAGCAGATCTAGGATTTGACTATATTGCTTATGCAGATGAGCCATCATCCTGGTGAAAGGTCCTTACAGATTGATAGCCCAATTAGCCAGACACCATGCTTCATATGAGCAGCAGCTGAGAAATGTGGAGTTGCCCAGACTGGAGAAGAAAGGGCTAAGGGAAAGCTCATTGCTCTGTACAGCAAGGCCAGTGTTGGTATCTTCTACCAAGTAGAGCCACAAAACTGCTGAAGGGATTGGAACATCTCTCTTACAAGGAGAGCCTGAGGGAGCTGGGGCTGTGCTGCTGGGAGAAGAGGAGCCTGAGAGGTGACCTCATCAGTGTTCATAAATATGTAAAGGGTGCCAAGAGGCTGGAGCCAGGCTCTGCTGGGTGATGCCCAATGCCAGGACAAGGGGCAGTGAATGGAAGCTGAGGCATAGGGAGTTTCATTTAAACATGAGGAGGAATTTTCTCATTGTGAGAGTTTTTCCAAAACACTGGCACAGGCTGTCCTGGGGTGTTGTGGAGTCTCCCTCTCTGGAGATACTCAAAACCCACCTGGATGTGTTCCTGTGTGATCTGCTCTAGGTGATCCTGCTCTGGCAGGGAGGGTGGACTGCATGAGCTTTCAAGATCCCTTCCAGCCCCTGACATTCTACATTCTGTGATCAAGCAACTAGTGATAAGACAAGAGGAAATGGGCTTAAGTTGTGCCAGGGGAGGTTTACATTGGACATTAGCAGAAATTTCTTCATTGAAAAAGCGCTGAGGCATTGGAACAGGCTGCCCAGGGAGGTGATGGAGTTGCTGTCCCAGGAGGTGTTCAGGAAGTGTGTAGAGGCAGTGCTTCAGGATAGAGCTTAGTAATCATGGTAGCTGGGTTACAGTTGGACTGGATGAGTTTAAAGGTCTTTCTCAGCCTTAAGGACTCCAATTCTACAAACAGCCATAAAGCTGCACCTCAAGTTGAGAACAGCAACCTGTGCAACTTGCATCTTTTTCCATTCATGAAAGAAAGAGTATACCCAAAGAGGGAGAAGGCCTTTGTCTCCATCTCCTTTGAGAATAACAGTAAGGACATCATCAGACATTCTGATATCATAACAACCCTAAAAGGTGTACTTTAACAATTCAACTTAGAATGTCTGTTGTCTGCCCTTTCCCAGCCATTTTATGGTTGCATTGCCTGTGCCTCTCACATCAGTCTCTAACTTAAACTATAGGAGCCCGATTAATTATTGTGATTCCATGATCACAAATTATCTCACATACTCTATTCAGGACTTTCTTGTTACAGAGTAGTACCTACTGTTTATGCTGGAAATGTGCAAGAGAACTTGTATGACCTACTAAGATCCCTCTGAATGTTTTGTATCTAGTCTGAGACAGTGGTCTACACTCCCTCATGAGGCATCTCAGGTATCTTTGACACTTTTCTGAAACAAATCAGTCTATCTCCTGGCTGCAGGAGAAATTTAATGAACTTAATTTTGATGCAAGGCTTTAAAATGTGTTAGATAAGTCCCACCCATGCACAGTATATTTTTTCTTCCTCAAACTCTGGATCTTCTTCAGGTTCCCAAAGCTGTTACACAGTAGTTTTGATATCCTGAGCGTGATGCTCCAGGGCTTCTATGTCAAACATTTTGAGAAGAAAGAACAGAAATACTTCCTTCATTCAAGCCATGTGTATAAATAAAGACAGTGCAGATAATCTTATCATTTTAACAAGTGCAAATAAACCTCAGGAATGCTACAGCAACTTTAGAAAATAATAGTTTTCCTTTTTAATACAACAATATGCTTTAGGCCACTTTTTGAGAGCAAGTTGAAACTCTTGAGATGGTTCCCAGTGATGAAAAGTTTTCAACATCCTGAGCTACATGGAGCTAGGTGCTGGCCAAATGATGCCTGCTCTACATCTCAGTAAAGGGAACACAGAGTCTAGCCTCAAATGAGATACAGTTGTGTTACAATTGTGTTTTGTCAGCTCTCATCAAACAGAATAAAAACAAAGCCATTTTTTTGGTGTGCTTTTTGGATGCTGCAGTTGTTACTTCTCTTGCTTTAGTCTTATATATATTTACTTATTTACTCATAGAAATTTACTTAGTGTGTATGTGTATTGTAAATTTACTATTTACTAATATAAATTCATTATTCCATTACAATTAAAAAGAAAAATCTCAAAGTTAGGGCAAAAGACATTTTTTATGAGCTTTTAATAATTAACCATGAATTGGTATTCATCACCAAACTGGAAGGAAGAAGACAGGTAGATAGAACTGTCAACTCTGGATGCAACAATAATTGTCACACTGCTTTCCCTTCCTCTTTATTTACACTGAAAGGTTACACTGAAAAGCAAAAATAAGTAACTAAATGTGTAGTAAGCAGGTCATGAAATGTCTTTTAATGAGCATCAAAAATGCCCAGCAAAAAGCAATCACATACAAATATCATAGAATCATAGAATGGTAAGGTTGGAAGGGACCTCAGGGATGATCCAGTTCCAATCCCCTGTCAGGGACACCTCGCACTAGAACAGGTCACTCAAGGCCTCGTCCAAGTTGGCCTTGAACAACTCCAGGGAGGGAGCAGCCACAACCTCCCTGGGCAACCTGTGCCAGTGTCTCACCACCCTCACTGTAAAGAACTTCCCTCCTAACATGCAGTTTCAGTCTCCCCTCTGCCACTTTAAACCCATTGCCCCTTGTCCTGTGATATGGGTTTGGGAGTTCCCCGCCCCCCCACACTTTGTAAAATGACCCAGGCTAAAACTCAGTCGGCTGGAAGTTTAGATGAAGCTCTATTTACAGCTCAGCACAATGTACAAGCAGATATATACACTATAGACAGGANGGGCACAATCCCCTCCCTTGCCCTGCTGCCCACACTGCTCTTGCTGCAGCCCAGCACACAGTTGCTGTCTGGGCTGCACTCACACTGCAGCCTCATCTTGAGCTTTTCATCACCCCAGACCCCAAGGTCCTTTGCCTCAGGGTTGCTCTCAGCCATTCCCCACCCAGCCTGGAGTTGGGCTTGGCATTGTACCTACCCAGGTGCAGGACCTTACACTTGGCCTTGTTGAATGTCATGAGGTTGGCCTGGGCACACCTCTGCAGCCTGTCCAGGTCCCTCTGGATGGATCCCTGCCCTCTAGCAAGTCGACTGTGCCACACAGCTTGGTGCCAGCTGCACACTTGCTGAGGGTGCACTGATTCCTCTGTCCATGGCACTGACAAAGATGTCAAACAGCACTGGTGCCAGTACTGACCCCTGAGGGAGGCACTTGGCACTGGTCTCCAGGTGGACATTGTGCCCTTGATCACCGCTCTCTGGGTGCCACCATCCAGTCAATTCCTTACCCAGTGATAGATATATATATAAATATATATTTAGGAGTGATGGAATTATGCTGAGTTGCAGTGCACTGGGTGGCAACAAACACAGCACTGCAATACAGATCTCTCTTTGTAGCAGAAAGACCACCAAGAACTTTTAAGCCTTATGCCCACAGTGAGAAGAAAATGAACAAGACAAATCTTCCTGCTGCATTCATACATCACTTGCTACTAATTGAATTGACAACAGTAAATTTATCTTCTCTACTTTGTTTCCATTTGAAGTGATAAAGCCTAAGCCACCTCTAGCTTTGAAAAATTTGTTACCTTACAGCCTCAGACATCCAGGAAGCTTTTCATAACTCAGCAGAACTCCAATGCTACAAAGACTTAAGAACCTGGTCCTGTATGAGAGAGATATTCCCAAGCACGACTGAGAAGTGAGAAGTATGAAAATAGAATCATAGAATGGTAAGGTTGGAAGGGACCTCAAAGATCATCCAGTTCCAACCCCCTGCCATAGGCAGGAACACCTCCCACTAGCACAGGTCACTCAAGGCCTCGTCCAACCTGGCCTTGAACCCCTCAAGGGAGGGAGCAGCCACAACCTCCCCGGGCAACCTGTTCCAATGCCTCACAAATGATATTTAAAGGCAGATCTTGACAACGAGTGGTCACCCAGGTAAAATATGAATAGCTGAGTGCTGAGTTCTGGGCCTGCATCCTTTTTTATTTACAAAAATCAAGAAAGAAACACAATTTCATAACCAAAGCAGCTGGTCATTGCACCTCTTCTGAAAGGATTTCTGAAAGAGCAGTTCCCCTCTTCTTCCAGACTTTTTGGACAAAAATAAGCTACCTATCATGGTTACAGGGCTAGCTGCATTCCTCTTCCCTTCCTTATTTCTCTGAATACATTTTTCCTCCTACAAGGATACGATGTTCTAATCTATCCACTCTGCACAGACCAACGCACAGCATGTGCTTGCCTCCCTCCTCTGTTTGCGCTCTGATCTGGCTGGGCAAAACCAAGTGAGATGCAGAAGCTGGATTGCCATTTCAGAGCACTGAGCCTCAGTTGGCAAGACTCATTGAGAAACCAATGGTTGCTGGCTCATGTCCACACAGGCAGATACTTCAGCTCCACCTCAGTCTACAATCCAGCATCAGCTCTTCTCCTGCATCCTGTTAAGCTGATATTGGCACCTATGAAATTTCTGTTTGGAAATTCATGATCATAGGAAGTACAACAGATAAGCAACCTTATGATTATTTGAAGTACAAAGAATGTATAGAGAAGCTTTGAAAGCTTATGTGCAGGTCTACTGCAACCCAAGCCTTTCTATTCTTACAGTAACCAGTAAGCAAGCTAGTCTGGGTGCCTCAGACCTGGTTCCTCCACCAAACCTGCCCCATCATGAATTACTATAGCCTACTTGGCCACTTTATCTCAAAGATTTACCCTCAGAAATAAGTATGTGTCTGGGTCTAGCAGTTCAGTCAGCTCTTTAGTGCTGTTGAAGAGTATCTAAAACATGGTTCTGAGAGCTGACTTGTGGGTATCACAATTGGTGCTAGCAGTAGGAATGGATTTTGATAAGAGAATTGTCCTGCTGTATAATATAACTAACTTCATATGTAAATTGCATTTATGAGTCTGAGCTCTTAACTGATCAATTATGCTCAAATATTTCAGTGTGAAGTGTTGTAGAACAACAAGAAAGTCAGAATAAGCTCACCAAGGTAATGCTGTAAGCACTTCAGCTAAACATCAAAGAGACCATCCTGTATCTTAAATTAACACTGAGGTTCCGTATCCATCAAATTTCACCAGCTGCTGCTTCATGAAGATTTTACTAGAAGGGGAAGGGGAGGAAATGCCTAGAACTTGCCAAGTCTTCTGGTGGCCTAAAAAGGCTAAAGGAAAAGGTGTGATGCATTAAAAACCAGAAAATATATGCCAGGAAATTATTGTCTATGACTGGCATTGCTGCTGCAGCTCAATGTTTGAAGCCAACAGCAACGTGCTTTGCCCATCACCGAGGCCTTGAACAGGATGACTTGGTAGGGACTGGGTTATCACAGAATAATCACACCCTTGGGGATTGGCTACACAACCACATCTCAAATCTTGTAACACCCCAGAGGTGTGATTATCTGCTGTCATGCTTTAGTTCTTAATTAAAACAAGAGCTGCAGCTCCAGTAAGATCTGTGAGAGGATTATGGTCATTCCTGCTTAGACAAGGGGGAATGTGTATCTTTGGAATTAAAAGTAAGGCGCTTTGGTGAACTCTGCAATGTTGAACTGTGCTCAAATCCAGCTCATCTTAGCTTTCTCGTTGACACGATTTAACCAGGAGGCAGCACACACAAAAAGCAGCGCTCCCGGGAACCAAGTACTCAGCAAACTGCACAGAGTTGCCATCAGTCAAAGATTAGTTTTTTTCCCTTTTAATCACCTCTCATCATTTTGAATTAAACAAAGCTGTAAACTTTAAGAAGTGTGTAAAATTAAACAAAGCTGTAAACTTTAAGAAGTGTGTAAAATTAAACAAAGCTGTAAACTTCAAGTGTGTAAAATTAAACTACAAGCTTTAATAAGTATGTAAAATTAAACAAAGCTGTAAACTTTAAGTGTGTAAAATTAAACAAAGCTGTAAACTTCAAGTGTGTAAAATTACAAATTTTACACTTCAAGTGTGTAAAATTGAAGAAAACTACAAACTTCAAGTGTATAAAATTAAACTACAAACTTTAAGAAGTATGTAAAATTAAACAAAGCTGTAAACTTTAAGAAGTGTGTAAAATTAAACAAAGCTGTAAACTTTGAGTGTGTAAAATTAAACAAAGCTCTAAACTTCTAGTATGTAAAATCAAAGCTGTAAACTTCAAGTGTGTAAAATTAAACAAAACTGCAAACTTTAAGCTCTCTTCTAATGATAGTAAAAAAAATAAATGATTGTTGTGACTAAATGTCCATCTAAGTCACAAGTAGCCACAAAAAAGCCACTGGAGGAATGTCTTGGTGCAATGTGTACTAAATTACCTAACTTGCAAACACAAAGATGGATATACAGCCCGAGGAAAAATGAACACAAAGTACTTTTGTGATTTATTTTTTTTAAAAAAACCCTCTTAATTTTATTTTTAACAAATATTAACCCAACTTAAGGTCTCTTCTAAAGGTTACATTTGCATTTGCAAAAAAAACCAGAACCCAACTTCCAAGCAATTTAACCACAATGAATTTTAACAAGGCAGCTTCCTGTCCTCAATGCTTACCTATTTTTTTTTTTTTTTTTTTTAATTTTATGAGACTCTTCTGGCAGAGTTTTGTAGCTGTTAAGATGAAAGCCTGGATGCATGCATACTTTAAAAGTAGAGGAGCAGGCAAAAAAGAAAGAAGAAAAAGAAGAAAGGAAAATAATCAATTTGGTATCAAATTTATTCCAAAGCCGAAAAGTGCATTTTTTTTTATTTGGGTGTTTTTTTTTTTTTTTTCTGATTGTGAAAGAAGACATGCAGGGAGGTCAAAGGTCAAGCAAAGAGGAGACAGCATTGTGTAGGAACTGTCACGCATCACCACCTATTTTGACATGCACAGGGCCGTTTGTTGTCTGTCGAACATGCAAATTAAGTGCCTGCTGTCATAGCTAGCCGATATCTGAAAGTGGAAAATGAGACCACCTGTAACCAGTGAATGGAGTGATGGACAAGCATTCAGAGCTCGTCATTTCCAACGCCATTCACACCACCTCCGAATTGCATATGACATGTAAAAATCTTTTCTTAATATTCACAACCGGGAAGTTTGGGGAATTATGGAGGCTTCAACTGCTGCATCTAATGGGTTCTCCAAGCAGACAGCTGTGACTGTGAGCTGGCTTGATAATTAGGTGTCCAGGAAGATTTTATGCTATGAATCAGTTAAAAGGGAGAAAAGAAAAAGAAAATAATGGCAAGCAAAACTCGCTGGAATGGAAATCGTATTAACCCTTGCATGTCTTCCTCGGCACTTGGCTTTTACGATTGCTGTGAAGCAAGATTTGCAGAAATCAGACACGTAATAATTTGTCTTCTGTCTCTGAGCAGCACTGTCTTCCTACTCAGAAAATTGCACTCCAACCCTGTTTGATGCTTTGTTTTCCTGAAGAGAACTTAGAAGCATTAAATCGAAATATGCCAACCCCTCCTCCGTTTGAAAGCAAAGGGAAGGCTTTATCTGAATTTCTAGTTAATATCATGCATAGGGTTTCTAAAGAATGGATTCATTGTACCAAAGTCATGTCTTGTCATGTGCCTCTACATATGAAAATCAAATGGTTCAGCTAGCTCTTCTGTAGGCCTTTGCATGCAATCCTTACTTTAGTATTTGTATCTCTCTTTGTGCCTGGGCTGCCATCAATACTCTAGGCAGTGTAACACGAGAAAAAAAAATGTGCTCTTCCTGATTTTTGCTTCTGATTGGTAATAAAGCTGTTCTAAAGCACTTAGGAGAGTGTAGATGTGCCCAGTTGCACAAGCAGCTTACAAAACTTACTACATTCAGAACCTAAGTTATTCATGTGTGCTGATTTGAGGTTAATTGGAATATTTTAATGGAGAAAATTATATCATAGGTTGTGAAAAACAAACACAACCTATATGATATAACCTGGTGATGTCTGCTTCACTCATAGGCTTGCTGAGATGGATAAGACTAAGAACATAAAACATGCTTAAAACACTCTGACAGAGAGTCTCGGGCTCTCTAGCTTCTGGCCTTTTCCTCTCTGCTGAATAACCTAACTAACCACTCTGCTTCTAACCCCGCCGGCTGATCCTTCAAACTCAAACCTTGTGCATAAAGCAGACCCTTGGCGTAAGGTAGAGCAGTAGAAAGAAGGTGGAAGGGTGGTTGGGAGCCCCTCCTGGGGACTCTGATTTCTGGGAGGGGGATTGTGTTTCTGTACTACCTTTAACTTGTATATTTCTGTAACTATTTCTGTCTATTGTGTCTATCTCTGCTTGTACATTGTACTGAGCTGTAAATAGAGCTTCAGTCCTTAACTTCCAGCTGGCTGAGTCTAGTCTGGGTGATTTTACAAAGTGTGGGGGGGGGCAGGGAACTCCCAAACCATCACATCATGTTAGTGTTTTTTCCTAAATAAAAAAAAATGAAGTTCTTCAGTTTACAATTTCTGTCCTAAGTTCTGACACCCATTCTGGACTGGTCTCCTTTCAGACATAAAGAAGACATGTACATGTATTGCAGACAATCAGCATTCAGGATGCTTTTTCAGCCCACTGAGGGTGAATCAACAGTTCATGCATGGAATATCATCCACCAATACATCTAAGCATAACAAAAGATTTTGGGGAGCCCATCTGAAGTCCTGCTCTGCAAGGACTGCAGCCCTGCCCCAGACTCCTGAGGAGTGAAGCCAGGCATTCAAACCCAGAAGTTAGAGAATTACTGGTATGATAATCAAATTTCTCTGATTTATGCAATTTAAAAAATGAAACAAAACAAAGCAACCAAAAAAATCCCAAAGCACTGTTGAGTTTTTTTTTAAATGCATTTTTTTAAAAATTTATCTTGTACCAAGCTGTAACTCATGACAGCTGTTACACCATTACCCACAACCTGCATTCATTACTTCTCTGATTTAGTTCTGATTCTCTCATCCCTCCTGTGGTAGGGAGAGTTTAGAGAACCTGAAACAGTACTCGCTGAGTCCTCTGACTGAGCCTGGAAGGGGAAATCAGAAAAGCAAGAAATTAAAAGAATTTGTGAATAGATACCCAAGGGAAAAGGAACAGAGGAGACACTGCCACCTGCCCATGTTCAAAATCTATCCCTATCCCATTTTCTCTTGAATAACATGGCTGCCTTGTCTCTCCCTCTGTGTTCTTGTCCCACTTATTTTAGACATGCAAGTTTTCTTGAAAGCACTGTTGGTCTTAATTTTCCATATGCTCTATGGAGAAGAAGAGTTAAACATCTCAAGGAGCACCCTTTGCCAGTCACAAACCAGCAAAACCTATTTGATGGTTCAAATCTTAAGCCTTCTAGGAAACAAAGCTTAAATCAGGCACCTTCCAGCCAGTACTACACTGCTGGGCACAGCTGAGAAGTGTGGATAGGCACATCTAAACACTACCCTGAAACACTGTCACTGTTTCCTTCTTTCTCACAAACAGGATAGTTTGCTGCTGGGCAGACAGAAAATGGAAAAGGGGGGAAAAAAAAAAAATCAAGATCTCTGTTTCATCCCTTCACATCTGCTCCAGAGAATAAGCATATTTCTCTCTGCCTCAAATAAAGATTCACACAGGACTCAGGACAGGCAGCACAAGAGTGGCATCTCACTAATTATGTTCTAATTTACAGACAGTAGGACATCTAAACCATCAACAGTTAAAACCATTCACTGTGTGCATTTCCACAGAACAAAATGTTTGGAAACAAAATCAGATTAAAGCTTTCCTTGTCAAAGTACCCTCCAATTACTATCCACGTGCAACACACTCACATGGCCCAACAGTGTCTTTGCAACTGCCAGACTGTCAGTGTGACCAAGGTTGAAATTGTCCCTCATCTTTGAGCATATTCCAGGGTTTTGTATTTTTTAGCTCCCTCTAAACTTGGAGAAGAACAAGCCTAAGCATCAGTTGCTGGCTTCTGATCTGTCCCTGAGCCAGCTCACTGTCTGCAACATCTGTGCTGGCATAAACAGGAAAGCAGCACATTGCCATGCAAAAAAAAAAAACCCAAAAAACCTGCTGGCATTGTTGAAGGACTTTGTAGCATGGATCTACAGCCAGGGCCATACTGCTCATCTGCATATCAGGAAGCTAGAGGGGAGTATGAGAAATTTGGTTCCACTTCTGCAGTGTGGTCCTAGGTTATCAGTTCACCTCCAGCAGCATGGGTACATCAGATTCTGATGTCATGACTGATAATTGACTGATAAATGACTGATATTAAGGGATAGCATAGATTAATAATGACAGTTCCCTTTGTGTGCATTTTACTTTGTTGCTATCATGAAAACAATGCAAGCTTTGTTTTGTATATATGAGCTCTTAAAACATGACCACAACCTTCCATATCTGGAAATGCACATTGCAATATGGCTTGTTCCAAGTTCCAAATAAGAGAGAATTGTTTTCAGGCGTCAGAAATAGGCTGTAGGGTATCATGAGGTTGTTATCTCCGTTACATGAGAAGTTAGAGAGAGATCAATGTCTGTCAGAAAGCTCCTACCAGGGTAAGAGGGTCAGAAGCAGCCATCATACACCTGCAGATCAAACCAAGGAGGGAGTGGTGCATCACAGCAAAGCAATGTTGCTGTGAGATTAGGCTACTCTTTCTCATTCAGGTCAGACTTTGCAGCCAGCTGACACATTGCCTAAACTCTGCTCTGACTGGGAAGGTTTCAGGCAGGTCACCAGCTGACACTAAGTGCTTTCCCAGCACACATCTGAGTAGCAGGGACATGGAGGAGTTTTTTTACAACAGAATTCTGCTTACTACCGTATTGCAATACCAGAAACCCAAACCAACCATATTTGAAATGCCTTCCTGCAGTACCTCAGGCCACACATTGCCACTCTTTCCTCACCATAACCAACCTGCCAAGCAGAACACCTGATTTGTCCAACGACACTGGTAACAATGGCCAGTTATTTGTGGAAGAAACATCTCATGTCATTGTGTAAGTCCTCCTATTTGCTGTGGCAAGTCACACTCCTTACAGCTTACCTAGGAAGATGCTCAGAGGGCTGCAGCAGCTCTCCTATGAGGACAGGCTGAGAGAGTTGGGGCTCTGCAGCCTGGAGAAGAGAAGGCTTCCAGGACACCTTGGAGTGGCCTTCCAGGATCTGAAGGGGGCTACAGGAAGGCTGTGGAGGGACTATTGACAAGGTCTTGCAATGACAGGACAAGGGGAATGGGTTTGAAGTGGCAGAGGGGAGATTGAAACTGGATGTTAGGAGGAAGTTGTTTGCAGTGAGGGTGGTGAGACACTGGCACAGGTTGCCCAGGGAGGTTGTGGCTGCTCCCTCCCTGGAGGTGTTCAAGGGCAGGTTGGAGGAGGCCTTGAGTGACCTGTGCTAGTGGGAGGTGTCCCTGCCTATGGCAGGGGGTTGGAACTAAATGAGCTTTGAGGTCCCTTCCAACCTTACCATTCTATGATTCTATGATTTCCATTAAAATTTCCAGGCTACATGACCTATATATTATATTGTCACTAATATGCATTTAATCATTACCTGTACTATGAAAAATGACTTGCACAGGAAAAAAATACTTTGCTTGCTTTAGTACACACAAGAATTAAAATGTTCAGTTAGGCTTAATACTCAAAAGCAGCACCAGAAAAATTTTCCCCAGTATTCATATGAACACAGCACTGCTTCTTCATGATTATATTCTCCAGTTTCCAAGTTAACATAGAGAAGCTTTCCACCAAAAGAATTTCCAACCACAGATTATGCCAGATTATAATACACAATAACTGATTATGCAATAAGGAAAATCTCCAAACCTGGGTTTTTTCCACTTGCTTTGTACATAAGCTTCATTTTCCATATCATTTTTTACTTAATGCTTTAGTGATATTTTCCCATGTGACTTTATCCAGCTATTTTAGAAATGCTCTCTCGCCACTCTGAAACACATATGAGAGCAAGAGAGACGAGTACACAGCATGACTAAACAGCCCCAAACCCAACAGCATACAAAGGTGGGCACCAAACAGTGTGATGAAGTCCTCAAACCGGAGTTTTATGATGGCAGCTTAAAGTTTCTTACATGCCCTTGTGTTGGGGCACTGAATGAGTCAGGGACAGCTGCACCAATTCTACACAATTAGTCAAGGTCAGACAGTGGAAAGGAAGGACACTCACTATTTGTCAAGAGAACAATGGCAGGAGGCTCAGCCTTTCTCGGCCAGGAATGACTGTGAGCTACAGGCATTCAGTCAGGGCTGAAATCATGCCTGGCCCTTTCTTTGTCTAGCAGAGAGGGGCAACCTTTCCAGACAATCCAAGTGTAAGAACTAGCAAGGCAGAGCAACAGCACAAAACCAAGCTTGTTTTAAGTACTGAAAGCATATGTTCTTGACACAAATTAATGTTTTGACACTTGCAGAGACTAAGGTAATAGTTTCTACAAGCTTCAACAAATCCCACTTAAAGCTGTTCCTTTAGTACTGATTATAAGGGTTGCAGATTAAAAAAAAAAAAACAAACAATAAATCCTAACAAGTTCCTGCCCATTATTTTGCTTACTCTGAGAAGTTGTGGTGGTTTCTGTGGGTTTGTTTTTTTGTTTTTTTTTTTTTTGTTTGTTTGTTTGTTTGGGTTTTTTGGAGGTGGTTTCTTTGCTTGTTTTGGGGTTTTGTTTGTTTGCTTCTTTTGGGGGTTTGCTTGTTGCTTGTTCAGGGTTTTGTTTGCTTGTTTTGGGTTTTGTTTGTTTGCTTCTTTTGGGGTTTTGTTTGTTGCTTGTTTGGGGTTTTGTTTGCTTGTTTTGGGGTTTTGTTTGTTTGCTTCTTTTGGGGTTTTGTTGCTTGTTTGGGGTTTTTGTTTGCTTGTTTTAGGGTTTTGGTTTTTTGCTTTGGGTTTTTGTTTGCTTGCTTGCTTTGGGGTTTTATTTGTTTGCTTCTTTTGGGGGTTTGTTGTTTGTTTGGGGTTTTGTTTGCTTGTTTTGGGTTTTGTTTGTTTGCTTGCTTTGGGTTTTGTTTGTTTGCTTCCTTTGTGTTTTTGTTTGTTTGCTTGTTTTGGGGTTTTGTTTGCTTGTTTGGGGTTTTTGTTTGCTTGTTTTAGGGTTTTGTTTGTTTGCTTTGGGTTTTTCTTTGCTTGCTTGCTTTGGGGTTTTATTTGTTTGCTTGTTTTGGGGTTTTATTTGTTTGCTTGTTTAGGGCTTTTGTTTGTTGCTTGTTTGGGGTTTTGTTTGCTTATTTTGGGTTTTGTTTGTTTGCTTGCTTTGGATTTTGTTTGCTTGCTTGCTCTGGGTTTTGTTTGTTTGCTTGCTTTGGGTTTTTGTTTGCTTTTTTTTTGGGGGAGTTGCTTGTTTTGGATTTTTGTTTGCTTGTTTTGGGTTTTTGTTTGCTTGTTTTGGGGTTTTGTATGCTTGTTTTGGGGTTTTGTTTGTTTGCTTGCTTGCTTGGCTTTTTTAATGTGTATTTTCCATAACCCTATAAACATATTCAGAAAAAAAGAAAGTTTAAAGATCTGAAATTGATTCCTATCTTATTTAACTGGCTTTAATAGCATACCAAATGTTCTTTGGAACAAGAATAGTTCTTTATGTAATACATCACTTGATCTGAGAGTTATAGTCCCGTATCATTTAGTATACCAAACAGAGATTGCAATATAATGGGAATACTTAAGAATTAAATTCTGGACAAAGACACTTCCCTCAACATAGGTAGGCAAGCAGAGATAGAAAATTGATTCCTGTCTTATTTAACTAAGTTTAAGAGCATATAAAATGTTCTTAGGAACAAGATTATTCCTTTATGTAATACATCAGTTTATCTGAGAGTTATAGTCCCATATCATTTAGCATACCAAACAGAGTTTGCAGTATAATGGGAATGTTTAAAAGTTAAATTCTGGACAAAGACACTTCCCTCAATGTAGGTAGGCAAGCAGAGGTAGAAAACAAGAAAAATAATACAAAGCATCTCTCATTAGTGAGGATGGGAGGGGGAGGTGAAAAACAAAACATTTTTAACAATGAGATTTTGTTTCAGTGCTTAATTACGTGCACTTGGAGGTGTATTTTGAGTTTCTTTATGACACAGAACAAGTGCAGAAGAGGCAAAAAGGTAGTCACAAATAATGGATGTGAAGTAGTAAATCACAACTCAGAGTGGCACTGCAAAAAATGGGCTTAATTGTGTAAATTCTGTCACTTGTTCATACAAGTCTGGGGTGCAGAGTGTGCTTGAACTGTTCTGTGTGACTCTACTGAGACCTTCTTTTTAAAGAGGGAGCTATAAATTTCAAGGTGTTAAAAAATATTTAAACTATTTATGGCAGTTCTGAATGCCAATATCATATCTTATTTGTTCCATCATATTTGCAATCATCAAAGGGCAATGATTTCTAAATACTTAAGGTGGGAATTCTTACAATCAAGGAGTCTGAAAGTGTTACACCAAGTCCCTGTAATTAAAAACATCAAAGGAAAAATATATTCCTTTTCTGGACACCACTTGAAAACTAGATCACATTAGCTTTGCAAGATAGGAATTTCTCCTTCAGGTATTTTCTGCAGCTACTAAGGCTGCACAAACCACACCTGCAGTTGCACACTACCACAAAAGACTGAAGGATGGAAATCCATGAGCCATCAGGGCTGACCCCAACCGCACTGACCTCTTTCTCAGTTGCTGTCCCGCAGACACATCAGGATGTTGGAGAATGTTTTTTTTTAAATGCTCACCATCTGTTTGGTGGTTTTGTTTTTTTTTTTTTCCCTCCAAAAAAATCTTTCCCCATGTGCTCTGAAGCTGCAGTTAGGGAGCCATCTGCCCCAGCAGAAAAAGGCAAACAAACAAAAAAATTATTTGGGAAAGATTCAAATAAGGGGAGAAAAAAAAAAAAAATTGGGAGAGATTTTTACCTTGTCTTAACTTCACATCCAAGATACCATACACTCACAAGAAATCTCTACTGAATTACATCAGGAAAACAGATTTTCAGTATCTTCACTTTAGAACACACTTTTCCACCTTTTTCACAAGTTTACTTCTTCATTTATTTAGTAAAGACTGGGATTTGATTGCATGAACTGCATCTGTTAATTGAAGCAAGAATCTAGTGCACTACCTTCTAATTTTAAACCCTAACCAGCACTTTGTTACTGCATTGTTTACAAAGCAAGGCATCCTTGACTGGTTTCTTTATCATATTTCTGATGTCAGCTGAATAAATTAGAACAGGAAAACGTCAGAGTACAATGTACCTTTTCAAGCCTTTAGCTTAGTGAACCAGGATAGATTCAGGCAAAATTACCTTTTTTTCCAGTCTGATGGCTCTGCAGGAAGTCAGTGCCTTTTTCTTCTGGTTTAACACTCCCTTCCCATCCTCCCTTTCTCTAGAAAAAAAAGCCCTGCAAGGTAAGTGAAATTTGCAAATGAAAGTAATCACAGAGGTTGCTTTCAAGATGCTTGCCACACACCTTCCCTATGGACAGGCATAGTTACTGCTTCCTGTGATAATTTAAACCTAAATTCTGCTCATTTTAATGTTCCTCTCTCCCAGTCCAAAGCATTTAAACCTAAATTCTCTTCATTTTAATGTTCCTCTCTCCCAGTCCAAAGCATTTAAACCTAAATTCTTCTCATTTTAATGTTCCTCTCTCCCAGTCCAAAGCATTTAAACCTAAATTCTCTTCATTTTAATGTTCCCCTCTCCCAGTCCAAAGCAGGAGCCGTGCACCATCCTCCACCACTCACTGGTTCTTATCTAATTGCTAGAAAGTGAAATCAGGTCCCACATTTGAACACATTGCTGATCAACAGAAAATATTCAGCCTTGTCTAACACTGAACAAGGAAATTTATTTTAAAAGGGAAGAGAGAATTTCTTAAGCTATTCATTCACCCCCCCC